>JUFY01025696.1:13142-50218 GCA_001855655.1 Leptopilina clavipes | reverse complement strand
ATACGTTCAGAAAGAAATAATATAAAACATCATAATATATATCGATATACCCGATGATTAATCAGAGCGTGAACCATGTTACTTTTATTTCATTCATTTTTCAATATTTCAATCTGTAATTTAATCTTCTCGTCATTTAAGGAAAAATTGTGACGACTATAAATCAAGTGGGGAGGGAGGGGGAGGAATAAAAAATTTCTAAAAACATTATCTAATCAATTAAAATAATTGCAGTGGAAAAAAATACAAGAATAACATATAAATAATTCCAAATTGGTTTAAATCAAAGATTATTAATAAGCTACCATTATTTCTAAAACTACAGAAAATATTTTTAATATTTTTCTTGAAAAAATGTCTGAAATTTCGTGAAATATTTATTTAAATTTTGTACGCGAAAAAATGTATTAGCAAATTTTTAAAGCAGTAAATTTTCTCTTTTTTAAATTTCTGCCGTTTTCAATGTTTATTCCAAAGCAACATTTTTAATAAAATACGCTGATAAATTTGTTTTATGAGGTAAAAAAAAATAAAAACACTTTGGCATTACTTTTTAACAAATCAAATTTAGCCACGAACAAAATTTTCAACCAATCAGTCGTAATAGAAAAAATTTTCTTTTAGTATACATTTCGTCAATATTTTTCTTGTCAGACCAGATTTTACCAAATACTGTTAACGTGAATACTTTTAAATATTATTTGTGTCAAGAATAAAAAAAATAATGAGCATTAGAAAGATCTTTTTGGGCTTAGCGCTCATATTTTTCATAAGCATTCTGCAAATTAAAGCTCGAAATCAGCAAAAACCATCTTTTGAAAGTAATTATTTTATATTATTATATTATATAATTAATTATATTAATATTATATTCATTAATTATTATTATATAATTATTATATTGTACAATATTTCATACGTAAAAAAATAATGCAAATTTTTCTATAATTATGAAAATGTTAAAGAAATTTTTTCTCCTAATTTTCAATTCGTTAAACACAATGTTCTATGACGTTTTAGAAGAATGTTCGAAGGAAACTATAACATTAAAGGCAGAGGCCGAAAAAGTATGCGGTAAGATATCATTATTACTATTATTATTATACCAAATATTGCAATATGATTTTTAATAATTGACAGGTAGGAGAAATTTTAAAGCCCGTGATATTATGATTAAACGATTAAAAGAAGCTATAAAATCTTCTGAAAATTTATGTTCAAGAGATGAATTGTCCTCTATATGTTGTTTCACATTACAATCCACTGTTCAGACATGTGGTAAGATTTATTCCGAATTTATTTATAATCTTAAAATATTTTAATTTAAATTTCTAACTACTAAAAGTTTAATACAAAAAAAGCAACAAAAATTTTATATTCTTTTTTTAGAAAGCATATCTGAATTTCAATCTTCACGACTTCAAGAACGTGTGGATAGAAAAATAATAAGGAAAATGGGTCATAAACTTTAATTATAAAGAATAATATACATAAAAGAATGTAATTTTTGTTAATAATTAATTTTTATATAATAATATTTTTATCCGGGCAGAAAATTTCCTATTTGAAATAGAGTTCTAACAAGAGCTTAAAGCAAGTTTTCCATAATTACTGACAAGCTCCTTAAAACCCTATTTTAAATAGGGCAAAGTGGGAAAATTTTCCCTCGGATAATAAATTAATTAACAATAACTAATTACTGATATTATGAATAATATTGTCAAATCTATTTTCAAAATAGATTCGAAATAAAAATTTTATTTTACATATATCGGAAATTTTCTTCTCCTCCTTAAGCCATATCTTAATATTTTTATCATGTTTCATGAAAAGCATAAAAATAAAAAAAAGATTTTGTCATGCTATCTTTTGTATTAATTTTTTTATCGCAAAATACTTCTATTACATTTTTTCGTTTTTTGAAAAACTTTTCAAAAATGTATATATAAATTTTTTCTAATTATTTGATAAAATGA
The DNA here is from genome assembly GCA_001855655.1 of Leptopilina clavipes. Lineage (NCBI taxonomy): Eukaryota > Metazoa > Arthropoda > Insecta > Hymenoptera > Figitidae > Leptopilina > Leptopilina clavipes. Next base: position 48,242 of record JUFY01025696.1, on the reverse strand, counting down.
ATTGAATGAATTGAAAAAATGCGATCAATCCTTTTCAATTTTTTTTTATCCTCAATATAAATTCTAAGAACAAGATTCATTTTGTAGGTTTTTTACTCGACGTGGTCATTTTTATTGTATTCAATAGACGTGACTCGTAAATTACCCAGAAAAGTTATTACTTCACGCGATTCAGTGACGTGAAACCTTGCAATAGCAAAATCTATTCAGCAAAATTATATATATGAAAAAAAACCCAATTTAATCGCAAATAATTAAATTAATTCCGAATTCTAATTGTTGACGTTATAAATTTGTTAACTAACAAATGATTAGAATTATTCATTATTTTTCCTAATTTAAGATTATCATTTTAAGAAAACAATTATTAATTACCATATATAAATTAATTAATTCTGTAAAAATAAAATGCATAAATGTATTAATAAATTATTTCATTTTTAAATAGAAGTCAATATTCTTAAATTTAGAATATCGTTTTTCCGTGTTTTTAAAGAACATCGATAATATATTTAAAGAAAATGTATCAAAACATCTCACTAGAAAAAAATAACGAATAAATCTACAAATATGAAAAAAAAAAATAAATCCACGTGGTGGAAAATTAAACAGGACACAATAATTCCATAAAAATTTTAAAATATGTCACTCTATATTTCATATTTGGATTTTGACAATATAAAGCGAGATATAATCTTTTCTGTTATAAGGAAAAGGTGGTTCCTAAAAGTTATGGGCTCAAAAGACCATCACTAATGCTAAGAGACCATGGCAAACGTTACTTCCGTTTTAAAAACCGACAAAATTTCCCCAACTCCTCATCACTCTCGATTTAAATTTTATCTCGGAAATGTTTGACAATCTTACATATTTTCCCCCTTATTAGCCCATGACAGGTGCGTAATTTTCAAATCCCTCAAGATATTCTTCACAAAAGTTTATCTTCCTGGGAAAAGTAAAAAAAAAAAAAAAAAAAAAAAATGTTGACAAACCATCAATTTTTTGTCAAAATGAAAAAATGCTCTACTATCATAACAAAATAACGAAAATAGAAAGTACACGAAGAAATAAAAATCGTTGATGATTTATATAACTAAATAACTTAGATGCGGGAATTCAGTTTTGAGCGAAAATAGAAGACCCTTGGTAAACATTTCCTTGGCTACATTGATTAAAATTCGCTGCTGGAATATTAGACCATGACACAATTTCCGTTCACGTAGTATTAAAGGCATCGTGTTGGTATCTATATACACAAAGTACCTGTACTGGTAGTAATATCTCTTTTTCATTCACAATTTACGTGCCATGAATGATATCGTTGCAACTGTCGTTAATGAAATTATTTCTCTCTCCTCCTTTATAAAGAAAAATTTCTTATTTCCATTCCAGATGAAATCGAATATTATTATATAGTTCAAGGTAAATTGTATAAATTTAATTCTAGAATACACAGTCAACTAAGTAAATCATTTTTCCTTTCTATATCATTTTATCGAATTCTTTTTTATTATACCTGGCAATGAAAATTTCAGAAAAAAATTGCAAAAATAATACACCTGAATCTAAATTACTCGACGGAAAAAATATATACATAAAGTAACTTGTACTATTTAGAAAATAAAATCGAAATCTGGAATTTCTGTCAATTTTTTACTACATGTATATTTTCAGAGTAAATTTTATTGTACGTTCCAAGTGAATTTGACTAATTCGACTAAAATTTACTTTATTGGAAATAGTAGAAACTGACGCAGAAATTTTGCTTTGTAAATAGTAAAACTCTTTACAATTTTTTCAGTGTTGAAAAAAAGTTACTATGTAATTATTTTCCAAATAGTGCAACAAAGTTCTGATTATTCTATACTAATTCAGATCCAGAGGAAAAAAAATTGGTATCTTTTTACATTCTATCACAAGAAGGTATTATTTAGTGAAAAGAAACATCAAATAGGAGATAAATAACGATTTGATGTTTTCTGTTTTTCGTTTGATTGAAATTATTGAAATTATTGAGAGAGGAGAAAATTGTCTTGTTTGTAAAATAATAGTAATGGAACGGAGTTAAGCACGTTTTCCAGTCATCGTGCTGCTCAATAAAGAAATACACGTCGACCCCGCGCGCATACGCACTGGGGAAGCCTCCCCTTCAATGGGGAGTCTGCCCATTCGCATCCGCTTGCAGGGGTAGCTCCGGCAGAGATCTTTCATTGAGCGGCTTCCTCGCTTCCGCTTTTCGTTCATGTGTCCCCCTTTCACTTCCTTTTCTCATCCCTTCTTTCAACCCCCTTCTTCCTGTCCTTTTCCGTTTGTCACTTCCACGAACTATAGAACCAATCATCTCCCTCGAATTTATCATTGACTTTCTTTCACGCCTATGACTATATCTATCTATATCATCTTTTATAGCCTCGAGCCGTTTTTTTTTCTTCTTTTTTTTAAAAACACACATATATATAAATATCCTTCTTATAAAGCCACCCTATCGAGAAAGAAAATCTCACTCCGAGAAAATGTTTTAGACCAGGTCAACTGTTTCCGTTTTTAACTTTTATCACATTTTTTTCCTTTTTAATATTCCAAAATAATTCTGAATAAATATGTCAAGTTTTCCGAAATAGAAGTAAATTTCGCTTTAGTTTTTCTTGTAGAAAAAAAAGGAATTTATGAAATAATTGAATGAAGAATTTTTAACTGGATTTTTGCGAAATATCCTTGATAGGCTTTCGCGTGCAGAGAGAGAGAGAGTAAAATAACAGGGATGACCTTCTCTTGAATTCTCATTGAGCGAACGCATCCAGGCAGCTAAAAGGGAGGAACAGTTTCCAGGCTTATACATGGGGAGGTTTTCATGGTGACCTATTTCCAAAGAGACCATTCACCCTGGAGCTCGACCCAGGACCGTCGTTGGCAAAACGAAACTAGGTCATCGTTGTCGCAAATATAACGTGAATCCCTTAATCTACATGAACTAACGACAAAAACTTTTTTTACACACAGTTACAAAACTCGCATCTATCATCCCCTATTATATATAGTTATATATATATTTCTCAACCGAAAGTATTTCAAATTCCTTGCACTGTTAAAAAATGAAAAAAAATTTTTGCGAAATAAATTAAATTATATTTCCATATTATGTTATTTTCACATGAACAAAAAATTAAATCTTTATTTTTAACTGTAAATGATTAATACAAATACTTATTTCCGCTATCAAATTATTTTCAACGAAACTAAATTTATCCAATAAATTGAATAATCTGAATTTGTTAAAATTGATTTTTAATTATTTGCAAAATATAATAATTTTATCTCTCTAAATAATTTCATAATCTAAGAGTGCAACAAATCCAATTTCTCACGGTGAATATATATATATGTTATTCCATGCATACAATTCCACTGGCCCTTAGATTTAAACTACTTCCCGAGACGCTATTCTCATGTCCTTTGAATTTCTTTCTCCGCAGGAAAGCCTTATTGCTGGACTTCCGGCTTTACCATATATAAAACGACTGTTAAGATTGCGTGAACGTGTGTGTGTATAAATAAGTCCGAGATCCCATCCTGTGTGTACGTTTTCCTTCCATATAAAATTTTGTTTGTATATTTGTATTTGTGAATATGTTTTGCATCCAAGTGAAAATAAAATGTATATATATATGCATTAAAGAAAAAGAAAACCTATTCCAAACAAAAAGGGAAGTGGGCAAGTCACTTCCGGATGCACTGGGCTGCAACACCTGTAAAGAAACGTCAAACACTGACACTCTTAATCTTATTAAAGGAATCGCAATCCCCGACTTCCGATTTCTAAATCATGACATCCGCTTCTCAACTGAACATCTGCTTTTCGTCACTGATTTTCATTAGTCCTATTAAATCGCCCACTAATTCCGGTACTTAATTCGAATATCTAAAACTGTCGGCAAAAAAACAAGTCTATGGAATATTTCCACCACATTTTCTTCAAATAACCATGAATTTTAAATGAAAGATATTTTTAAGACATCAATATAAAAATAAAAAATTTCCGAATTTTTCAAAGAAATAAACGAAAACAATCATTTCAAATTGTGTCAATTTTTTACCCAATTTCTTTCTTTTTTTCTTTTAATTAATAAACTTGGATATTTACTTGGAATAAATTATTTCCAACTTGGAAAAAGCAGAATTTTGCTCCTTTCAAGAAAAAAATTTTTTTTTAAATTAAATTTTAATAATTGCATTTTATTAATGCATATTACGATAATGGAATTTATAAAATTGGAGAACTTTGTGTATGTTTGGGAGGGTGTTCAGGGGGGTGGGTATTGGAAGGGGGTTGTTCCAGTGACCCAGTTTATCCCCGGGAGTTGAATGAACCTCATTTTACGTTTTGACGTCATTCTCGACCTCATTTCCGGTTCCCGGAGCTTGCAGCTTCAGCCCTGAAGCTCTGTCCTGTTGACCTGAAATATCTCATGAATCGAAGGACTCGCTTCGTTCATTCGAGCCTGCCGCGCCTGCTTGGGAGTAAGTATGAATGAATTTGTGAAAATACAAGGATTTCGAGCTTTACAAGCTCCGGGAACATGAAATGAATGAATCAATTCAGTTCATTTGGAAAATAATGTTAATAATTAATGTAACGAAAATTAAAAATAAATAACATAAATATGTGCAATAAAATTGCAATTCTCAAAACATATACAATAATAAAAATGTATAAATGTATAAAAATATGAATGATTTCATATTAATTAGAATACATTAAGAAAAAAATATTCTCTAGAATCATTGTTGAGTCAAGAATAATTATTGTCAACTTAATTTAAAGTATTATTTACTATTATTTCTTATTATAATACCTAAATAATACTTAATTATAGAGAAAGAATATTTCTGAGTAAATATTTATTATTTTATTGTAAATAAATATTCTTTGCCTAAATTTAATTCAAGAGGAAAAATATTTTTGAATCAAAAGTAATCATTCTTGGTCTAATTTTAAAAGTGATTCTGCATCCACTGCAGTTTTACAAAAATGCAGTTAAGTCGAAAATATATTTATATCTCAATCTAAACACGAGAATGTTTCATGGGAAATATGTACTGAGATGTTTAAAAATTTTAAACATTGTACAGCGTTTAAAATTGAAAAAATTTTTAACTAATAAATATAAAATAATTTCTATTCCATGTGTCCACCAAAGCATTATTAGATAATTCAACTTATGGCGTCAATTGCTAGAATAGAAATTAAGCATTCATATTGAAAACACAGAACAATAATATTAAAGAATATATATTAGATAAATAAATTGTACCTTAAAATGATGTGAAGCATTATGTTTTCTCATTATTAGAGTAAAAATACACGATTATAGAAAACTTTATAACGCTCATAACTTTAAAAACTTTGTATAGCATTGCATCCACGCTCCAATATATATAGCTTACTAAACACAATAGAAACTGAATAAAAAATTAAATACACTATTACAGAGAATACTCTATATTGCGATTGTTAGTAATAGAGAATATAATTGTTTAAAACATTTTCTGTTTTTATCACAAAGTATATAACAAAACTACTATTACACTTGTTTAGAACCTAACCTTTACACATGTGACAAGCGCGAAAAACTATTCCAAAATGGCGTCCTTGTTAGTTAAGTTCCATTCACAACTGTGCATTGTCGATCGCTAAGTAGAATTTCATTGGTTGACATTCGGACGAATATAATTAGCAAACCAATCAATTTAAAAGACTAGTTTTTCTTTAAATTAGCACCAAAATTCAAAGCTGAAGAAACGTTTTTTAAGACTATTTAATATAATAATGTAAATATATTATTTTTATATGATATATATAAGAATTATAATTAATTATATTTAATTATAATTAATTTCCTGTTATAATTAATTTAAACAAATTAAAAATAATACTTTAAACTCACTAAACAATATTAATTTCATATTTACATAATTATGATAATTAAGGTAAAATTTTAGTGGCAGAGAATTTTTCTATTTAAATTTTATTAAAGTTTTTATTACTTTCGTCACATTTACAAGTAAAAAAGAATAATAAAGAATTGTAAATATGTACATGAAACAACACAATTAAAAAAAATTAAAAACTCTGAAAATGTATTCGAATCCATGAAAAAAAAATCGCACGCATAATATCAGATCAATCTTCACAAAATAAAAAATCATAAATCACTTGCATTAGAAAGAAATCGTTCCTTAAAAAAACTGTGCTTCTCCTTTTTTTGTTTCTTTGGTGTCCTCATAAAATAAGTAGAAATTTTTTTATTCGTTGGATTCGCGTCCTCTTCCTCTTCTTCCCATTCGACTGACAATGCCTTTGATTCAAGAATTGTTTCTGCCGTAGACCAACTGAATCTTACCAACATTGGAAATCCAAAAGTTTGATCAATATTTTCCGTCAACCATTTCTTTGTTGCTGGATCATTGGGATATCCACTTCCATAATCGGGTGCAAATTCTGCCTCTCGAAATTCCCATGCACGTAGAGCATGATCACGTGAAACTTTTGCGCAAATACTAGCCGCACTGACAATTGGAAATGTTGAATCAGCCTTTTTTTCGACAACAATTTTCAAGTCGGGGAAAATTTGTTGCAATCTAGCTTGATATTTTTCTGGTTTCCCGACAGTGTCAACGTAAACCTCGGCAAGATTAACGCCAGCCTCTATTGTCAATTTAATTAAATTGGCGGCCGAACACATTGACACTTCATTCAATGATGTTTTCGTTCGTCGATACATGCAATTTGATATGTAATTTGGTGAAATTGCGTCAACAGCCCAACCCATTTCTTCATTCTTGTCGCAAATTTGATCAAAAATTACATCTCTTTTTTCCTCAGTTAATTGTTTGGAATCAGCACACCCGAGGTCAATGAGAAGTTGCTTTTTTGATAATGGTGCATAAGCGATACCATAAACCATTGGTCCTAAAACTGGTCCACGTCCGGCTTCGTCAACTCCCAATAAACAAGGTTCATCTCGACAAATCTGAGGCACCTGAAAATTAATATTATTTAGTTTATTTATTATCTTTAATATTAGAAATTAAATAACACATAAGATTAATATTCTGGTATTTTGACAAATTGGATTGTAAATATTAATATAATAATAAATAATAACTTCATTATGATTAAATTTATTTCATATATATTAATGTTTGAGATATACTTACTTCTGACTGATAAATTAAATTAACACTATGATCGCTCTTCTTAAAAAGGTGTGTTAAATCACCTTTTTCATTGATACAATCGGTACTAGAAGATAGCTTTCTTTTCTTTGTTGGCGATACACTATTTTCATTATTTTCTTTATCCATTTTTCACGTATTATTAACAATAATAACACCAACAATAATTAAACTTCCAAAAATGTCACTTGTTAAAAATGTCAGCTTTCCATTCTAACCTATAATTGTCAACACGTTGATACACAAAACCGCCAAAAATTTATTGCAGAACTACCAACTGGCGCAATTACATTGCAGCCAACACTCAATTTTAATTTATAAAATTAAATTTTATTAATTGCCATAGTAAATTATCAAAAAACTCAAAAAATAAATTTAATAACAAATATAAGTAAATATATTTAAACTTCACTGTAAAAAAATAATTAAAAATAATAATTATGATTGGAAAAATATTTTTTATATTTTTAAATTACCCGCTTTTAATGATGGCGCCTATCAACTGCGCACACAAGTTGCGCGTGAAGAAAAGTAAACAACATGGCGGACGAAATGTCAATTTCCAACAATTTATTCTCAAATTATTTAAAACTTATTCCATAACTTCAATATAATCATTAAAAAATGATTTATATTGAAACATGAACATAATGTAATTAAAAAGTTCTAAAAATATTTACTTCTTGTATCAAAATTAGTGAATAATGTCTTCAGACAAGGTAGGTTATATTGATAATGAACTGTCAAAATATTATTTACTTTTGGTAAATTATTATTATTTAGACATAAATTTTATTTTTGATAAAATATTAGTATTTAATTTATTAAAAATGTTGGTTTAATTGTTACTCACTATTGTAATTTCATTTTGTTAAATTATTCAATGACTGTCAATTTTGGAAAACACTTTGTTTTCTTTTTTATTATTGATTTATTTAAGTGTTAAGTATATTGATTATTAATTCGTTAAAGTATTTAATATTAATACTTTCGTTAAATATTTATGTAAATATTTTTAAATAAAAATTCCGTTTAATAAATTTATAACTAAAATATCTAATTAAATGTCATGTTAAATTTAAATAACTTTTAGGTTTTACATCGTTTGGATCAACCTCATGGATCGGGAAGTGTTTTTATCGCCTGGCGACCTGGCAGCAGTACACATTTGGCAACTACTGGGTGTGATTCCACAGTTGCGATATTTGATAGACAAGGGGAGATACAAGATCGTTTTAAATTAAGTGGCTTGTGCACTGGATTTGGATGGGACGCTGATGGAGATGTGCTTGCTGTTATATCCAATAATTCATCATCCATCATGATATGGGATGCAACTACCGGTAAAAAATCTACCATAGACGCAGGAGTTCGAGACATCCTTACATGTATGGCCTGGTCGAAAAGAAATTCCATACTTGCCGTTGGAACTCAAAAAGGAAATCTGGCTATTTATGATCATACAAATTCAAAGTATGAATCTCAATTCTAATAATGAAATATATTTTATTTTGCTTCTGTTGTTATTTATTTTTTACTTTCATTTCTTTTTGTAGGCGAATTCCCATTCTGGGAAAGCATAGAAGACGAATTTTAGGAGGTGCTTGGTCCTTTGAAGGACTTCTTGCCCTAGTGGGAGATGATAGAATTTTATCAGTAAGTACAAGCGAGGGTGACACTCGAAAAGAAATTCAATTACAAGGCGATCCTTCAAATGTTCAATTCAGCGAAATGAAAATGGATCATCGAGTAGGCGGAGAAAATACAGTGAGTATTTAAAAAAAAACGCTATCAGTAAATTACTTTCCTGATATCTGAAATCACTTAATTATTATTTTAGGTATCCCTGGTAATCAATAAAATGACCCTCTTCTTGTTTAACATTCTCGATATGGACAACCCGCTAGAATTGTCGTTTCAAAAACGTTACGGTCGAATTGTTTCCTATGTTTGGTAAGCGTTAAAACTAATTAATTTCATTTAATTCACATTTAATATTTTTTATTTGAAATAAATCGAAATTATTTTTATCCAGGTACGGAGATGGTTATATTTTAGCTGGTTTCGAAGCAGGATATTTTGTGGGGATATCAACTCATATAAAAGAGGCCGGTCAAGAATTGTTTCAAGTGAAAAATCACAGAGATTGTTTGAATGGCATGGCGCTTAGTAATATAACAGGAAAAATTGCAACTTGCGGTGATAATTCGATAAAAATTCATAGTCTACAAAGTTTGGAAGAAACGGAAAAAGTGATCACTGTTACTGGTGAAACAGGAGTTAATACTGTCGAATGGTCCGCGGATGGAACGATGATAGCGACTGTCACTCACAGTGGCAATGTCTTTATTTATCTAACTGAAATACCGAAATTAAGAAGTGTTTGTGGTAATAAAATCGCTATGCTAACAAGTTTAACAGAAGTAACTGTGCATTCGTACACATTAGATAAGGTAAATTAACGATATTAGGAGAAAGTTTACTATTTAGATACATAGTAAAATTAATATATTAATTCACAGAATTAAATTTTTACTAATGAATCTTTTTTTTTAGACTAAACCACAACCAAAAGTAATTAATACAATAATAGAACCCTCAGTGATAGCAATTGGACCAGTTCATTTAGCAGTGGCTTTAAATAATAGAGCCCTTTTTTGGGATTTATCCTCAACACAATTTAGTACAGCAGTTCATTTTGAGAGAGATTATCTATCAACTGTTGATAGTGTTTGTTTAAATGAAACCTATGCCTCTGTTCTTTTCGATGGAAAATTACAATTACACGCAGTAAGTGTAAAATAACGCAAAACAAATAATTTAAAAATAAAAATAACTTAAACTTAAGTAACTTAAAAAAATAATAATCGTATAGTTCCGAATTTAAATAAATTTTTTGCAGGTAAAAATAGATCAAGCTTTGATAGACGCTAGAAAAGATACAAAAATGTTACCGGATCAAATTATGAACAACACTAAAGTTACTTGTCACGCACTGTCTTCAGATTTTTTGATTTATGGAGATGACGTGAGTTTCAAAATTAAAAAAAAATGAATAAGAAACTCTAGATTTTCTATTTTAATTGAATCGAATTAATATATTGATTATTGATAATTAATATTTGTCTCGTAGATGGGCCGAATTGTTTATTTTAGTTTAGAGGCATTCCATCAATCATTAGAAACATCTCACGCCAATGGAATTAAGCAAATTTTTATGGACGCAAATGGAACACAAATTTGTTTCATAGACGACAAATCTGATGTTTATGTTTTCGACCCAGTGAATGAAATAATTACTCTAGTGCCCGATTGCCTTGATTCAGTGGAGGGAATAATATGGGATCAAAATTTATTTGAGCGGAATATATTTGCTGTCTATAATAAAAATACTATCGTAACTTACGTTTACGTAAAGTATCATATTGAAGGTAAGTTTGTCAATTTTTAACTTTTTAATTTAAAATTAAACAATTTTCAAATTTGACATGCAACGCGTTAGTCTACTCTGAAGGATTTCAAATAACTTAGATTAATTTAAAAATAAATTTAATTAATTGTAGGAAATTTAATTAATGTAGAAAATTAAGATTCGAATTCTAAATATTACATTAATATATTTTCAGGCACTAAAGTAGTGAAAGCGGGAAAAACAAAATTACCGTCAGAAACTATACCAATGTTGATGTATTCTGGAGAAGTAACTTTAAACACCACAGTTGGAAAATTAATACAAATCACATTATCCACTCACGAAATAATTGGAAACGTTGTGGATAATAAGAGAGTTACAGAGTTATTTGAGAATCAATTGCTTTGCAGAAGGTACTTGGTTATTACTTAACAGAAAGTTATTTTATCCTTTTTTATAAATTAAATCCATAAGATAATTATTAATTATTCTAATTATTATTATAATTCTATTTCTAATAATTATTAGATTTCAAGAAGCATGGGAAGCCTGTGAAATATTAAACGACAAGGATTGTTGGTTAAAATTAGGACAAACGGCTTTAGCCAACCTTAATATAGATTTTGGTAATTTTCTCTTTCTATAATTTTATTAAAGTTTTAATTTTAACTTCACTGATGTCTAATCGAAATTAATTTAAAATTCAAACAGCATTACAAGTTTATCGACACACTGAAGATGTTTCAATGGTCTGGGCACTGGAGAAATTAGAAAACATAGACGAATTGGCGTTATTATCGGGACACATTTGCACATTACTAAACGATTATGATAAAGCGGAAAAATTCTTCTTGCGTTCTTCGCAACCAGTGGAAGCATTATATTTGCGACGCGATTTAATGATGTGGGTTCAGGCCTTAAATTTAGCTCAATCTCTAAAACCCGAAGAGATACCGTTTATTTCCAGAGAATATGCCCAACAACTCGAATTTACGTAAGCTACAAATTTGATTTTATATCATTTAATAACAAGAATAATTTTATAAGTTATTATTTGATATTTTTATTTTTCAGAGGAAACTATCCTAAAGCCTTAGTAAGTTACGAACGTGGAATAATTGATGTATCACCTAAATTATTATCCCAGCATCCGAATCATCGGGCCCAATGTCTTGCTGGAATAGCAAGAATGTCAATAAGATGCGGTGATAGTCGGAAAGGGGTGAATATTGCCATGGACAATGATAGTTCTCGATCATTACGTAAAGAATGTGCAGAAATTTTGGAATCTATGAAGGCAAGTATCTCAGTGAGGTTTGAAATAATTTTTTTTCTTTTAAAGAAATTTCCTAATATTCGATTTTTATTCTACAGCAATTTAATGAAGCAGCTATGCTATATGAGAAAGCTGAGTATTTCGACAAAGCAGCTTCAGCTTACATTAAATTGAAAAATTGGATTAAAGTTGGTCAACTTCTTCCTCAAATTTCAACACCGAAAATTAATATTCAATATGCTAAAGCAAAAGAGGCTGAGGGAAAATATGAAGAAGCAGCGAGAGCGTACGAAACTGCCAAGGATTTTGATAATATCATCAGAATAAATTTAGAACACTTGAATAATCCAGGTAATTTGGTTAATTAATTTAATAAATATTAATTATGAATTATCAATTATCAATAATTAGTCATTAGTAAAAATAAAAATACTAACTTATAAAAAATATACGTAAAATTGAATAAATATTATTCCAATTTACAGGACGCAGTGTGGAAATAGTTCAACAAACAAAAAGTATTGAAGGTGCAAAAATGGTTGCAAGATATTTCCAAAAATTGAATGATTACAATTCGGCTATTAAATTTCTAATTTTATCAAATTGTCACGAGGAGGCATTTCAACTTGCCAATCAGCATGGCAAAATGGAATTGTATGGAGAAATTTTAGTTGACACAATCGATGATGATAATTTCAGAAAAGAAGACTTCAAAAGTTTAGCGATTCATTTTGAAGCGCAAAAGAATAATATTCTGTCTGGCAAATATTATTTTCACGCCAAGGAATATCAGAAGGTACGTTTAAATTTAGCTCTAAATTAAAATGATAAACTAAATTCGTCATTTTGCAGGCTTTAAAACATCTACTGAAAGCTGTTCAATTAGCTACTGATGATGATTTGGCTCTTACACTGGCAATTGATACAGTAGCTTCATCGAAAGATGACAAGCTAGCAAATCAATTGATAGACTTCTTATTAGGTGGTGACGGATTACCAAAGGTAAGGAAAAAAATTACTTCTTTCAATTATTATTTCTATGTTTGACTATTTTTTTTCTCAGGATCCGAAATATTTGTTTCGTTTGTACATGGCACGAAAACAATATCGAGAAGCTGCAAAAACTGCAGTTATTATCGCTAATGAAGAACAAATTAATGGTAAGTATTCTTTTATATTCAAAGATTAAAATTGGAATGTAAATAGAAATTCTTATTCATCAATGTGGTTTGCAGGAAATTACAAAAACGCTCATGACGTTTTATTTGGAATGTATCAAGAGTTAAAAAGAAACAATATTGCTGTTCCCCTGGAGATGCAAAATAATATGAGATTGTTGCACTCATACATCTTGGTACGTTTACACGTGAAAAGAAGCGATCATCTCCGAGGTGCTAGAATGCTGATAAGAGTTGCTAACAATATTTCTAAATTTCCATCCCGTGAGTATTTAATTTCATGTTCTAAACATTTCGAGTTTCATTTTTATAATACAATAATTAGAATATTAATTTTTCCAGTCGGGATTTTATTAAATGTTGTTTTTCAATTTTTAGATATTGTACCAATTTTGACGTCTACAGTTATTGAATGTCATAGAGCTGGATTTAGAAACGCTGCTTTTAATTATGCTGCTATGTTAATGCGTCCAGAATATAGATCGCAAATTGACGTTAAATACAGCAAGAAAATTGAGGCGATTGTACGAAAACCACCAAGAGGAAATGAATACGAGTCTGAAGATGAACCATTGACTCCTTGTCCCTATTGCAAAAATAAACTTCCCGAAACTGAAGTTACCTGCGATAAATGCAAAAATACCATTCCTTTTTGCATCGCAACGGTAAAATGATTTACTTCACATCTCAAAGGAATTAAAATATTTTACTGATCATAATTTAAGAAACATCGTCATTTGATTAATATTTATAATTCATTACTTCCAGGGACGACACATTATAGAAGGAGATTTTACTGTTTGTCCACAGTGTGATTTTCCAGCAATAAGAAGCGAATTCATGAGGTAGTAAAGAGAAAAGAAATTTTTTCTTTTCAATTTTTAAGAAAAGTACTCAAAAATAAAATGTTCAATATTTTTTCCAGAATTATTGACACAGAAGAAATTTGTCCAATGTGCTCAGAACGTGTCGATCCAAAATTGATTCCTTTTAATATCGACATTCAACCGTATCTTTATCTTCAAAATAAAGATGATAAGCCAGCACTGTGAAGAGGTCATGTATTATTTATTTATTATTGCTTATCTGTTAGAATTTTAAACTGTTTCGAAACAGTATAATGAAACGAATCCGTCCATTATTAGTACAACAAATAGAATATATTACGAATATTATTATAATTAGGTAGATTTTGTGCTCTTATATACCTATTTCACATTTAATTAGATTTCTATTTATTATCAAGGTTCACAAATATTTTTGTTTTCAATTTTCAATAAAATTGTTACAAGTCTAATTAAATATTATTATTATTACAACTTACAAATAACTTTCACTAAATTTCCAAGTATTTCTGTAATATTTGATTTTCATTTTTGACAAAATACTTGGAATATTTTTATAAAAAATTTTATTTTAAATGCTTTAAAATATTTTTTCTTTTGCTCAAGAAGCAATGTCACTATTGAAAAATCCAAATTAGCCAAACTGGCTGCTTTTTTTTCTCTCTTTTGGTTACATAAAATTTATACGAAGCTTTAAAAAAAAGGAAAGAAACTTGGTTCCTTAATTATATGTTCTCAGTTGCTCATAAATTTTCATTAAAAATTCAGTGAGTCACACATAAAAGCACAAGTTTCTCGTGATTTTGAAACAAGAGCTGTTGCAAATCACTTTACAAGTATTATTTTTAAATTCTATAATTGCACCTTTTAATAAATTTAATTGTCTTCCTTAAAATTTAATAACCGATGCAAACAAGTTATCTCTCACATTCAGAGAAATAATTTCAATAAATAATTATTTCAAATCTAGTCTTATTTGCAAAGGAAAAAAATTTTTTTTTAAAATATCTTTTTTCTGATAACAATAAATATTATTTTGCTTATTAGAAGTTGAAAAAAATATTCATTGTTTCATCAGTATTGCATTTTATAAATATGAAAAATTTTAAAACAGAGGTAGATATGACTTTTTTTGGTGAAAAATTCAATTAACGTCGATTTAGTCGCGAGCTGGCAGGAAATTCGATTATTAAAAATCCGTTCGGTAAATTTTTTTGTAAAATTAAACTGAATTTACCGGAAAAGGGTGTTTCATTTTTAAAAAGAGATTCGTGTGATTGGGTCAAATATCAGTAACTTAATATTTCGTCCCTAATTCACGTGTTCCCCCTTTTTTTTAAGAGCCTGTTATGGATTCACGTGAACTCTTAAGGATTCTTTTTTTTTCAAACTTAAACAAAAAATTATTTCTATACCGTTGTACACAAAATACACGTATAGAATTTAATTTCCAGTTATATTTCATCCTAAAAGAAATTTTTGCCCGAGAGCTCATATTATATTTCTAGAAAAGGTCTTTTTTTACTTTCCATTTTTAATTTCAAGTCTAAAAAGTTGGTCAAAAATTCCTCTTAGTCTTGTAAATTATTTTTTCACTAATCCTCAAAGGAAAAAAAACAATTCTCTATGGTTTACTAATTAATTCATATAGGTAATTAATAACTAAAATAATAAAAATCATTTTAGAATTATAATTAACAAATGTAACGAGTTACTTAAAAGAAAAACACGCTCCGAAATTGCTGTAATTTCACTGGTGGCCGCATATTATCGCAGAGAGCGGTTTATTATTAAAAAAAAAAAAACTTTCAAACAAAGCAAATTTAAAGCGAAAAAAGTGAATGTAATGGAAAAAAAATTTTGTTGTTTCTTCACGCTTAATAAGTATGAAATGTAGTGCTTGTGTTCATTTAGTGAAAGATAGGACATATAATATACGAAAATGTTTAACGGTGCAGTTTGCGTGACTGTTATTACTAGGTGGATGGTGCAGGAAAAGGCAATTAAAATTTTTGTAGGGCATAATGACATTATACCGAACAAGTGTATAGGAATATCTGGCCCCAAATGTACATGCGTGTATCTGCGCAAGAGGGACAACGTTAAAAAGCGCTCCGAAATCAGCCGCCCGCGCCAAGGCCAGCAACTCCCTCCCCCCTTGACCCCTCTTTCATCTCGCCATTGCCTGGACCTCCGACTTCTCAACCTCTATACGTCCAGCATTCTTGGACCCAAATCCCACCAATCTCGTGGGACCCAGGGCCCAGGATTCGCCCAATAGAAAGAGGAGAAGAGAACTTCACTTCACTGAAGTAACACTCTTAAATTTTACTTTGAAATTAAAGTCCAGTCCAACAGGGCCAAGTCTCTTTCTCTCTCGAAAATAAATAAAAAAAAACAAAAAACAACTTATATACGAATTTTGATTTATGCTAATGAAACTGTTTAATTTAGATTTTAGTTAATCAATGGAGATTATGGAAGATCTTTGGGGAAAAAGTATATATAATATTTAAATGTGGGGTTACAGCTTATTTTAAATCAGTCTTAAAAGTAACTCATTTCTTTTTTTAACTCATTTTTTTTTCAATTCTTGGATTAAAACTAGTTTCTTGGGTATAAAACTTGTTTTCAATCTATTTTTTGGTCTTAAAGCCAGACACTGGAGGAATTAAATTTTATGAAGATACTTCGTCTAATGTAACAGTTTCGAAAGTACAAGATGGTTTAATTATTTAAGGTCATGCATAAAGACTTGCAGCGTCGCCACAATAAATTGATAAAGCGATAAAACAGTTCTTCGAATTTTTTATTTTTAAATTTACACCGCAATTAAGTTTAGTCCTAAAAATTTAGAAAACTATTTTGCTTCTTTTATAAAAAGGGGGAAAAAGACTTATAATTATTATAATTATTTACGAAAAAATAAATGTGGATTATGGCAAAGAAGATATTTCCGTTGTAGAATAATTTTTTGTCAAAAAAAAAAAAATAGTTTTGCTCTGAAAATCAAGGAACCGTTAAATTAGATAAAAATTAAGGATCTACGCTTTGTTTGAGTTATAATTTGAAAAAATCTATTTATAAAATAATTGTGAATATGTAAAATGACTTTTTACCGATTATGCACATTTATTTTCTCATTAAGGACATTTTTCCAAATTTTTTCAATAAATAAAAAATGATTCTCTGTCATGAGTTTCAATGGAACATATTATGTAGAAAGTAAATTGTTTTTTTCTTAAGTCTGGAAAAATTTTCATCGCAGTATTAACTTTATGGTGTGGTGACGCTATTGGTCTCAAACATGGCCTTAAGACCCTGTATTTTTTAGCTTAAAATCTTCCGCTAAAAAATAAAAAATAAATAAAAATATAAGAAAAATATGAAAATCAGTTTAAATTGCGAATTTTAATTAATTCCAAAATAAAATCGTAGGCTCGCAAGCAAAATTAAAAAAAAACACTTATTTGTAATTTACTTTCTATCCCACCCGAGACTTGAAGTCGTTCAAAGGAAAGTTAATTTACAAGTTAAACAGTAGCTGTTTACAAAAATAATTACAAAAAGTAAACTCAACTATTTGATTTATTGTTTATTCTATATTTGCCCGATTTGATTATTTTTACAAATTTACTTTCTAATCTCCATTTCTCGAGTCGTTTAGCGAAAAAGTTAATTTAGTTATAATTCATCATTTTATTTGTCTTTTGTGGTTCAAAAAAAAAAAAATATTTATTTTAGATAAAGTTTAAGGAGGGAAGAAAATTTTTGTCTTTTCTTTTTCCTGACTATGCTATTAAAATGTGAAGATGGTTAGGTCAGGTAGTTTAGAAATCCCATCTTTAAAAAGCAGGTAGAGGATAAAAAAAAGAAGAAAAAAAATAAGTAGGATCAACAGGTTGTTTTCCGTCCAGTCATTTGTCATTGGAATTCGAAAAGCATTTTTCATTTTCTTCTTTGAAAAATTTAAATCTAACAAAAAAGCTTTTAAAACGAAATTCCTTGACATAAAAGAGGCTGGATCATTTTTAAAAGAACAATTAAAATTTACTTTAACTTCATCTGAAGTAATAAAACTGAAGAATAGTTTTTTTTTGTCTTTTTTTCAATCTGAAGGTAAGGCGTCACAATTTTTTTTTTAAAATAAGATAAAGGCAGATATTACTAAAAATCCCGACATAAAAAGAAATGCATTTTACTATATACATAGTATATAAAAATTGTGGCGAATAATTTATTCTTTAGCTTTCACTTTGGTAATATTGCGCGCGGGTTAAGCAGATCAACGAGTGTATAAAGAAAGAGAGAGAGAGAGAGAGAGAGAGAGAGCTGGACCGAGAACTCCAGGAGAGACGGTGGGCGAGATGAGAAATCAGAAGAGGAATGAGAGGGCAAGAAGGGAATCTTACAGCAGAAAGAAGAGAGGTGAACGATGTGGGCATTTTCAGGGCTCGTGTCGTTGGGAGAGAAAGGGGGATGCTGCTGGCTGCTGTTGCTGCTCTCGCTGCCGCTGCCGTCTCTGTGGGATGTTGAGGGACGCGGGGGTGTAAGAAGGGGGACACGAGGAGGAATGAAGGGGGAAGAGGAAGGAGAGGGTCAGATTTAACCTGACTTTTACCGGCGAACAAGCGTGGGCGACAAAAGCTTGGATGGACGGTTGGGATCAGGTCTCGAACCCGGTCTTGCCACCTCGAACATTCTCCTGGGAGGAGAAGGTGTGTGCTTCAGAAAAATAATGGTATCTTGACGAGAAAACGTCAAGGGGAGGAAGAAGCAGAAAGGGGCTTTTGTATAGGACGCGATACCAAGCCATCGGAATGAAACATTTGCGAATTTCAAACCTTTTAAGTCACAATTCAAAATTAAATTTTTCTTTATATATAAAAATCATTTCCATTCCTGATGATTTTAAATATTTTTCAAGTATGATTGGAGAAAAAAATCAATGTTTTTCAAATAAAAATTATTATTTTAATGCACAAACATTTTTCTTGGTACAATAAAAATTGCCAAGAAATATTTCTAGGATTGATTTAGGTACAAGAATAAAGAAAATGAAAATTGATTTGAGTTGAAAGGAAAAATTCCATTCTATATAGCTTATTAAACAAGTGGAATTTTGGAAAAAAAAGACATTGAGAAGCAGTTAAACGAAACGATTTTAGTTTTTCCGTGCGGTCTTCTTTAAAAGAAGTAAAATCCTTTGTAAAAGTTTCTCGTTTTACTCCCGTTTTCTAAAGATTCAGAAGGATTAGAAAACGCATTTTTCCAGAAATTAGCTTTTTCGAAAATTCCGAGAAAATACTTTTCAATGATAATCCAGACAAAGTATTTTCCAAAAGAAGCACATTTTCCATCTTCGCAGAATTAACCACCGAAAAAAATGTATTTAAAAAAAGTGTATTTCAAAAAAAAAAGGAATTTCAAAAAAAGTATTTCATAGAAAGTATTTATACAAAAAAATAATGTAGATTGAAAATTATTTAAGAAAAAAATTTAATTCTTAAGGACAATTTTTTCAAATTATAAAGCAAATATTCTTCAATTTTGAATCAATTATAATTCATGATTATCATAATATAAAGTCATCATCATGATTGGTAAAGAAATATTTTTAAACAATTCCCAGTCATCTTAAAAATTTGTCTAATTAATCCACGTATGGAAAGCTGAAGAGCATGAAAAAAAGGTTCGAAAAATATTTTCCTTTTAGAAAATCCTAATCAAAAAATTATATGAATTGAAAAGTTTCAAGATTCTAAAAGCTTTTTCAAGTTTTTGAAAATCCTAATCACAAAATTAAGATACACCTACACCCTAGTAAACGGAAACTCTAAATGGAAGATGCTAAACTTCTTTTTGAAATAAAAATAAAATCTCCTTTCTTAGGAATATTCTCCCTTTGCACTGAAAAAAAATTTATTTGATTCAAATAACCGATTACTTGTCTATTATCAAATAAATATTTACTTGAATGAAATAATTTTTATTTAAATAAAATAAACTAATTGTATTAATAATTTTTCTATTTCAATCAAATTTAGTTAGCTCAAATTTTAATCGACTTGATTATTATTAAATAAATATTTATTTGCATCAAATAAATTTTAAAATTTGAGTCAACTAAATTTATTATTTAATTTATTATTTGAATCAAATAATTCTTTTTATAATAAAATTAATTTTCTACAAGGGTTTCTTCTAGAGATTCCTCTCAATATAAGATTACAATTTCAAAACTTAAAAATTCAAATTAAATTATAAAAACTCATTAAATTGGAATTAAAAATTAGAAAAATTTTTTTTTTATTATAACTCGACATCTAATAAGCAATTAGATAATTTATTGCAGATTAAAACAAAGTAAGAAGTAGATTAAGTTGAAATAGGACACATAGTGAATAAAGGCAACCACAGAATGAGAATAAGGAGAGAAGTATGTAGAAGGAGGAAGAAGGGTTCGAATGGTCGACGGAATGTTGTTTGACCAGCAAGAGACTGGCCCAACCGCTGGACCTAATGGGCCGCAGACTGGCGGACTATCTCGGACACATCTCTCTTTCAAAGTATGTCCGCCCCGACTATTCTTACTATACCTTGCATTAATCTACTTACAGGTAAATTTTAAATTTCTCCTTCGTTTTCCTCTCAATATTATCCAAAAAAATACCCGAACTTTTCAATTCTATATTTTTATTTCCTTTTTTAAATATTCTATAAAATAATAGAATAGAATTATTCAAACAATTGCCTCTAAAAATTAAATATTTTCCACATTTTTTATATGCAGATAATTTCAATTTTTCTTCTTTTGTATTAAAACACTTGTTAAAAATTTACTTCTAATATCAAAATAGTGTGGGAAAAACTTGTTACCGGTAAATGGTAGAAAAAAATATGGAAAAAGATAATCAAAATATTACATTACATTACACTTGTGATTGTGATATAGAGAGTATGAAGATAATCTTAATTGTATCTAATTTATCTGTAATAAAATTAATCTACGCATTGCATCACAATTAAACTTATATACCTTCTTTTGCCCCAGACATTGCAACTCTTTTATATATTATTTGTAACAGTGAATATACTTTTATTTTTTTTTTATCGAGACCTTGATGTATAATAATCACACGAGAAATTTTTTATCACTCAAAATCTTATTTTTTATTTTCGCTCAGAACATAAATTAATTTACTTTTTAAACTAATAAACCTCTATTAATGTTCACTAAAAATAAATTTGATTGAGCATTTTAAATCACAAACTTTACCGTGAAACATTTAAAAAAAAACAGTTAAAAAAAATTTAATCAAACTGAATCAAATCAAATGAAAAGCATATTTTAAAGAGTATATATACTCTTTAGCTTTTAAGTTTTTGTTTATTAACAAAGTAGTAATTTTTTCAAACCGATTGAACTATAAAATCATGAATTTATTACGCACTGTGAGTTGAGAGAGAGAGAGAATTTTTTAGCCAAAGAAATAAAATATTTGCCGCATGGAATTCCCAATGGTATGTATATTCTCGTGAGTTACATTTCTTTAGCGTAGGTGTATTATATCTGCGCAAAGAATCATACACTTGGCAGTAAAGAACTTATGGAAAAACTTGACTGTATATGAAACGCCTCTGCATGGCTCATCTAATATTTATATCCTTTAATTTTATTTTGTATATTGTCTAGCTTTTTATACCGAGTTTGCAATCATTTTTCAAGCTATTGGTTAATACACCGTGTTAAAGATTTTCTCGTCCGTTGCTACAGGTAAATGCAAAATCGTGAGTGGCGTTTATCGTATATAAGTACCAGTGAAAAAGGTACTCAACGACCATACAAAAAAAAAAAAAAAAAAATCAAAAACGTCCCTACTCTTAAAAGCTCTAAAAATCTTTGAAAAATTACCGTTTTGTGTCAAGACTTTCTTTTCCTTTTCTTATGAAAACGACTAGTAATTCTAGGTACTATTTTTTAATTGCTAATATATTTGAAACTACCATGAATTATTTGTCCATTATTGCTTGTAGTTGACACTAATTATACAACTATACCAACAATTAGTTACCAGCAATTAAAACCAAATCCTCTATTTTGTTGCACAGACCCAAGTTGTAGGTTATTTTTAATAGTTTGTTTAATCTAAATAAATATTTATGTGATTCAAACAAATGTTTGGTTCAGTTTAAGAAATATGTGGAACAAAGAAAGAATTTGGTCCCTTGAACCAAATTTTTTCAAGAACCAAACAAATATTTGATTTAGTTTAATGAATTTTTTAATCCAAGTAAGAATTTGGTCTCTTAAACCAAACAAATATTTGGTTTAGTTTAATGAATTTTTTGATCCAAGAAAATTTGGCCCCTTAAACCAAATTTTTGATAAAGCCAAATATTACGAATAATTCCAAATTTTTTTCTTTCTATGACAAAAGTAAGTTAAAAAATTCTAATTTTTAAATTTTTTTTTACGCCCATAGTACAGTTTTGCTTTCAACGCAAGTACTTATTCCGAAAATTTATTCAAAAAACGTTTCACGCATTTCAAGGACGTTGATGTCATCCGTTGAATCACAATTTTCATCTTTTTTTTTTGGTAAAATTCTAAAGTATCGATTTCAGTCACAAAAATTTTACTCCTTAATAATTGTATACGAAAATAAAATATTCTCTATAATATACATATTTTAAATGGAAACTAATTTTCTTCAGCTAATAATTAAAAAACTTAAAAATAATTATTCTAGATTTTCCGTTTCAATTATTTTATTTTAACAAAATGAGAGAGGGAGAGAGATACAAATAGAGATTGCCTAATACTTGGACTCAATTACCATTTGTTGCAAATATATATAGGAAAAGTTTTAATTACATAATTGACTAGTGATTTCAAATTCTTCGAAGTGTGTTAAATAATTTTAAATTATATACATTTTGATGCAATAATGCGTTTTCCTAAAGGTACAAACATGTAAGACATATTTCATAGAGTCAACAATAAATTTTTTTTTTGCAGTTTCGTGGTTTTCTTACTTTAAAGAAACTAGTAGTGCGTTTCCTGGCTTGCAACCACAGAAGAAAACTGGCAAAAAAATTTAACTTTCTCCTTAAAAGATTTTATTAATTGCATATATTTACTCGACTGTAGTTTACAAACTATAAACGAGAATTAATATATGGATTTACGTATATACTTCGAAAATATTAACTAAAATTACACCGATTTAATCTTAAATTCACTTAATTAAGTTTTTAATGCATTTTTTTGTAATTAATATTATTAATTCCAAACTTCTCTATTTAATTCAAAAACAATTAATTATTCAGTACAATAGAAATTGAATTTTGCCAAAATATTTCCACGCAACTATACGTGACAATGAGAAACAAATTGACGAATGAATTATGTGATTTGCGAGGGCAAATAATAAATTTAAATATGCTTTCATGCTTCCCATATGTTTACGTATCTTTACATGAGTCTTTTATTACCCATAATTATGGATAATAAAACACGTATTTCAAGACGCATCTAAACTGTGTACGAGCCCTTGTAAAAAATTATTAATATAATAATAAGAGAACAAATTTTTCCGCAACATTATCATCACATGATTTATCGGCTATAAGTAAAATTATACAATTTTTGACAGGAATATAGGTTCTCTATTAATTTTCTTTTAATAAACGGAATTTAAACCACATACTACTTGAAATTATACGGCAATAACAATTAAACTTATCAACAAACGACAAAAAAATATTGAAAATACGTACAATCAAATCAGAAATGAAATTTACCAATAACAGATTAATTGAAGGGAACATTAAGCGAATCAAAAGAATAAAAGTACATACCATATAAGTCGAAACAAATTGAACCTATCATCAAATGAAGATACTATTAATTGAAACTACTGTGGAACTAACTATTAACTGAAAATAACCACTAACTAAAGTTATCTACAATTCAAATTAGTAACCATTGAAACTACAATTGATCAAAGCTGTACTATTAGCATCATATACTGAAGACAAAGCATTATAATAATTATTATCGCATGATGTTAAAATTATTGGCTCATAAGAAACAAAATTACCGTTTTCAATTATTATTGACAATATACTCCAAATATAAATTTTTTTCTAATCAGTATATTCATTATCCGGAACATTTTCAACCACCCCATTAGTTTTATTTCTATTCAATTTCAGATTTACTACACAACATCAATCCTTTCTTGCTCTGAATTATAATTTTACGAAAGAAAAAATTAAAAAGAAGAAGAAAAAAAGACCAGAAAAAACATATTCTTCTTCAAGAAAAGGTCATTACCGTTTTTGTTAATTCGTCAAAAGAGAATTAAAGAAGGCCATTACCGTCTTTAATTCTTTTCTAAAAGAGAATCAGTCTCGGAAAATAATCGATTCGGTTAAGTTTCACATTGTGTAGTCATAACGACTAAGTTCCACTCATCGACCATAAAAGAGAAGCTCTCTAGAATGGAAATTTTTTTCTGATCCAAGTTTTTTTTTTCTTTTTGTCTCCCTTCCCATCAGTTAACTAGGCTAAAACTAGAGAATCTAGTTTTGGATGATGAGTATATATATATAGAGGAAATAAAATATTGTAAAGTAAAGCAACAGCTTGGTTTCGGATATATATAGCTATATACATATAATCTTATTGGTTCTTGGTGTCTGCAGCCAGAGTTGAAGCAATGAGGTTCGCAAATGGTCCAACCACAGCCTCCTACATCTGCATAACCGGTAAGATGGCTAAAGTCTCGCCAATGTTGGTTGGTAATGGCATTTTCTCTACGGCCAGACACATTATAATCCTGTTCGCTTGCTAACTCTATATATCGTGAACCAGTCTTGGCTTCCATATATGTAGGTTTCACTGTATATATGTATATGGTTACATCTCTTAAAAGTATAAGAGAGTACTGGTTATTCTCGAAAGAACTCGAAGAGTCGGTACTCTCCAGTAAAAGCGTAGGCGCGAGTACTCGCAAGCCAACAGGGTATAGTGACGTCATCAATTTTATTCGATGTCATTCGCCCTGAAGAGCACAAGTTCTCTCTTTCTCTACTCTGAAAAATCATCAAACGACGATCACTTCATTTGAGATTTTCTTCAAGGACAGTGAAGGTCTTTAACCTCTCTATTACTGAAGTTGACCGACACATGACAAGTCGGATGTATAACCATGATGAAATAATATTTTTACTTTTTTCTTATTTATTAAAATTCGACCTTTGTACAATGAGAAACTAAAAGTTTCAAAATTTAATACGCTGCATTTCCAAAAATGGGAGAATCGAAATTTTTACATGCTATTTAATCGTAGATTTTGACAACACAATACAGAAAATTAGTATGGTCCGTACCAATCTTTGATATGGACCATACTAATCTTGTAAACGTAGCAGATTTTGACAACACATCAGAAAATTATTATATGGTTCGTACCAATCTTTAGTATGGACTATTCTTTCCGAGATGCAGCATATTAAATTTTAAAACAAATATGCATAAAATCTAATGTTATATGAAACAATTGACATTGCCAATTACTTCAAAAGACTGATTGAAATTTTAAAAATTGTTCCCGACGCAGCATTTTTACAGATTCATCTTATTGTCTACTGGAGATTTCAATACACGCAACAGCAGTATCTTTTCATCTTAAAATCATGAGATTGTCTTTCCCCGTGTCTTATATTCTATGTAGAAAAATACCAACAATATAACTGAAAAAATTTTAAAACTGCGGAAACTAATCTGCTACCTGACAATTTTCCAATAAATAATACAGAATAAGCAAAAAAAAGAGGCTGCTACCATTATGAAAATATTTACCGACATAAAACTAATGTGGATGACTTTTTAACTTTTAAAATAAACAATTTGGTTGACTCTGAAACGAAAAATATTTTTCTAAATGGATAAAGTAAGAAGTAGGGAGCATTTGTGCTTCAAAGTGGGTTATTGCGTGCCTTAAAAATCCTTCTTAACAGAGGACCTGTGGAAGGTATACCTATATATTTGACAATGAATCGGAGAGGGTATGGGATTTTAGTGCGTATATGTGTATGGTCAATGGGTCGGAGGCGGCGAGGTAGGCACCCCATAAGAAAACACAAGACTAGATTTAGTTTTATAACATGGGGACCAACCAAAAACCTGTGCGAGGCCCTTGAAGGGCGAAACATCCATAAACATATTTTAGATTTCGACCTGAGGCTTAAGGGGGGGTTCGAAGGTTTCCTTTTTGCAGGGACGGGCAGGTGCGAACCGATTTCTATAGGCTCTCAGTAACGGTTTTCCGAAAATCCTCAGATGCAGTAACCGCCACTTTTCTCTCTCCCTCTCTCCTTCTCTCTTTCTTTCGAATTCTTAGCACGAAAATCGTTTTACAACCAAGGCCTTCCTTTTCTTTACTTTATGTTTGCACCGCTAATTGTCGGCACTTTAACATTAGACCACTATTCATATAGAACTTTCACTATTTTATTGTTTAATTTTCAATTTTATTAATATATTCTCGAAATTTGTCTTATTCAAACAAGAAATTCATTCATTCCATACCAATATCTATTTTTATCTCAATTTTATTGATATTGTTCAAGTAATTTTAAAGAAAAATATATTATGATATAGAAAAAAAAGTGACGGTAATTATATTTTCAACGATAATTTAAAGAAATTATGTTATAAAGTCTATTTGAATCGGCAACTTTTATTGTGGCACTCATCAATTTGTAATATGTATTACCATATATTTTTCCCATAAATCTCACATTTTCTGTATACTTAAAATTTAAACATAGGTCATTCATACGCTTATGCGTCGCGAATATTATTACAAAGCTGAAACGTGTTTGAGTACGTGATATTGCACGGAATTGCGTGAATGAGATTTTGCATGCGTATCAGACCCTACGGCCTGAGGTCCCGGATCTTGAAGGTCAGAATAAAGCAGAACCCGAATACCTGACTCATGTGAACGGATCTCAACGCGAGATACATTCATTTCTTTTTATTTTAATATAGCAAAAATTATTATTTAAAAAAGAAGAAACACATTTTTCCAAAGTCAAGAGTCTTAACATGAACGTGCCGTAACAGCATTTCAATAATCATTCCAATTACATGGAATGTGTACGAACAAAAGATGTAGAAAAGAAAAATCTTATCCAGAGTGAACAGAAATTTTGAAAATTTCTTGTATAAAGAAAAATTAACTTCCAATGAGAGTTTTCTGCACTCGAAATTAAGAGTATTTTCTACTAACAAATCAGTAAATTTTTCTTCAAAACCAAAGTCATGTAATGTTATTTCACAGTCAAAATTAGTTTCACCAAAACCAAAAGTGTTGGCTCAAAGTGGAAGTAATTTCTACTCCGCAATCAGAGTAAATTCTACTCCTAAAAGTCTAAGAGAATATTACATCAAAATCGGAGCGATTTTTACTCTAGTAACATAGTTTATTCTGTCTAGAACCTGATTCTACTCAAAAGTAGAGTAATTTACACTCCAAACGGGAGTGTAAAGGACATTTTACCCAAAGATAGTGTAATTTCCACTCTCTACTGGAGTAATTCCTACTCTGAAGTCGTTGTGTATTCTATTCTAGAACCAAAAAAAAAATTTGTACACAAAAATAGAGTAATTTTCACTCCAAAATCGGAGTAATTTCCACTCTCTACTGGAGGAATTCCTACTCTAAAGTCGTAATATATTTAATTTCAGAGCCAAAAAAAATTGTACTCAAAAGTAGAGTGATTATCACTCTGAAATTGGAGTAATTTCCACTCTCTACTGGAGTAATTCCTACTCTAAAGTCGTAAGATATTTAATTTCAGAGCCAAAGAAAATTGTACTAAAAATTAGAGTAATTTTCACTCCGAAATTGGAGTAATTTCCACTCTCTACTGGAGTAATTCCTACACATTCAAATTACGAAAAAATTCCTTCTTTTTTAATTCACAGAGAGAAATTGGAATATTATTTTTTTCTCTAAATACATAAACGAATATGCAATAGCATCTAATTTTATCTGATGTACCGACAACGTTACGAGCTGATGCCCTTCGACTTCCGGCGGATGTATGTCGTCCTTGCTCCGACGCTTCTCTGGTTTTCCTTGTGCACACCTGACTTTTAATAATTTTTTAAATTCGACCTCCAATTTACAATGTCTTGACTCTTGATATGAAAGCAATTTAAAATTTCTCGAGGCACTTTTGCCATTTAATTTAAACAATTAATTTTCTACGGATATATATTGTATATATATATATGTATACACCTTGGGCAAAGTATCTGTTCTGCAATAATTTTATAATACTCCAATTGATAAAGTAGAATTTATTTTACGAGTTTTCTTAATATGCAATCTGACAGATATTGCCTCCTTTCAGGTCAGCAACAAAATCATCAATAAAAATCGCATGTGAATAAAAAACAAAATTTTTTCCTTTGCAATAATGATCAAAATAATAATAATAATTAAGAGCAGTTACAATATAATGTACGGTAATAATTTATGAAACAAAAATTTAAAAATATTTGTAAAAATAAAAATTTTTTTCCAAACCAAACACATTATGGGTTTGAAATTTGGCTTTTATTATTAATATATTTAAGTTCGCAGATTACGTAACATTTTTTCAACACTTTTTTAATACCCTCCTCTACCCCTACATAACAGAACATAACATTTTATTACCCAACTCCCCACGGTACTATTCCGTAACGCTTTTTTAGTTTCCTGAAAACATATAAAAAATCTATTGATATAACTGTGTAAAAGAATTATAAAGGGTAAAATATTAATAAAATACATGCAAGTTTAAAAGTGTAGAATATTGTATTTTTTGTGTACATTAAAAATGTTACGTAACCATTCAAAAATCTCACGTCCTTATTCATTAAAACTAAATTTTGATTTTTCTCTCTTTTGGATGACACAACAGGAAAAAATTGTTTTGGAGAGCAAAATTTTATGCCCATCATCTGTCACTAATTCGAATTGGATTTTACTAATTATTTTCTTTATTTAAAAAAAAACAGGTGTAATAATAGTCGTTAAATTGTAATTAATCATTGTAGTTCAAATGATGAATTTAAAAAAAAAGAATGTTTTGAATGGAAAGAAATTGATTTTTAAAAAGCAAAATAATGAGATTAGTTCCTCAAACAGTTTCCGGAAAAAATGAAAGAAGAAAGTGTTTCGCGTATAGAACAACGGTGTTAATCGATTTTAGTTTCATGGTTCGTTAATTCTCACTATGACGTTTATTTTTACAAAAAATAAATAAATAAATGTTTGATTAAATTCAACTTAACACAACGATCCATCATAACCTGTCACTATTTTTTTACAACACGTCTCTAATGAACACGAGAAACTTAATTATTTGGCAAAATTTTACTTCATTTTTTAAAATCTACTTACAGTCTTACTTTTCAAATAAAAAAATTCACCAAAACTTGAAAATAAAATTAAAAACATGTCAATATATCTAATTTTTAATAGTAATTGTTGTAATTATTAATGGAAAAAATACTTTTTAATAAGTTGAATATTGGAATAAAACGGTAAGTACATTTTAAAAAATTTTTCATTTCGACTTTTAACATCCCTGGTTGAAAGAGATCACCCAGTATACAAAGTTTTGAGGAGGTATCGGACCCAAACGAAAGAAGTACGTTGGGACTCATAAAATAGTAATAGGAGACTCGCGAAACACACACAAGAGACGCAGGAGGCAAAAAGTGGGAGAGACAAATGAAAGGAAGAATATAAAAAAAAGGGTTAGATGGGACATAGAGACGACTGAGTATAAGAGAAGGGGGGAAAACAGAAGAAATCTTCCCCCACCATCCCCATCAATATGAGATTAATCCTCTCCTCTTGGAAAGAAGAAAATATAAATTTTCTTTCTCTGGCTTTTATAACCAGAAGGGATATTCGTGTATAAAATTCAAAAAATCAGAATCATTCCCTCCCCTTCTATTTTTTTTTCTTTTTTTTTTTTACTTTAGTCTCTTTTCACATCGACCATGATCACGAGACCACGTAACGTTTTTCCAAATCATTATATGGACCCCTTGAGCCTATCTCTCAAGGCCGGCCCTGAAAGGAGAGAGAAAGAGAGACAGAGGGGTTTGGGTCATTGGTTGTTCGTTGCGTTCAACGTATGGGAATCGTTATGGCCGACTATAGTCGTTGGAATGTGTTCTTTTTTTTCTTTTTGTGTCTCTCTATATACCTGGCGGTCCGCACAGCATCAGTTCAACCTCCACAGGTAATCCCTACTCGGAGGACCGGTAGAGAGATGGAAAGAGCGAGCGAGAGAGAGATTCGTATGCAGAGAAAGAAAGAGAAAAACAGATATAAGGCGGATGCTGTATGGAGAGAGCGAGATGAAACTCAGCAGGCGGGATAAAAGTTAGACAGAAGAAGAAGAAGAAGAAGAAGAAGAAGAAGGAGAAGAAGGGAGAAAAGAGAAGAACCGAAAGAAACGAGACGATCTCTTGTTATGTAGTGATGGGCGACTTTCGGACATTTATTATAAAAGAAACTTTCAACCGAATCTAACAGCCCAAAGTTTCTTGAAGATTTTTCGAGATTTGCTGAAGAATTTTTTTTTATCGCAAAATCTCTATGGTCCAGATTACAATTATTGATGCTTTCAAGCTGGTTCGAGATTATTAAATTTCTCAACGGTTTTTTTTTACGTGTAATTAAATATCTTTAACAGATAAAAGAATTATTTTGCAAATTTGTAAATTACTTTTTTTGGGCAAAAGAAGAAAGAAATATTTTGGAGAAACATTTTTTTACAATATTGCAAAAATACTATAAATCCAACACGAGAATTACAAATTGCCATTATACAGAAACTGCTTCACCAAGTTCAAAAGCCGTTAAACTGAAACTAATGAAATTCCCTGTTAATGATTTTTTATGACTTCCCGAACATAAGAGTTGAATTATTTTTACAACTGGACTAAAAGCAATTCTAAATAAACGAATTTGAAACTTTTTTTTAAATTAATGCGAAATTCGCTGAAAATTTTTCTATATCATTTTATACTTTCTTTGAATTAAGGAAAATTTTCTCGTATTAATTGAAAAAAGTTTTCCAATATTAATACAAAGAAGATTTCTTTTCAAGTCAAAGAAAATCGAAAGAAGGTCAAGGATATGATTCATCAATTCAAAGAATCATTTTTCTTCTTGATTGATTGTTCTCATTTGACATAAAAAAAAAAAAGAAATTAACATAGAAAATGTTTCTTCAATTAGTCTTATTGATATATTTTAAAAAAGCTTTTTAATTATAAAGAAGTTTGTCATCTGTGGCATAATTTTAAATAAAATAAAATGTGTTTCTCTAAACTAAAAACTTAATTGAAAAAACATTTATTTATTTAAATATTCGGGCAAAAGTAATCCATTCGAAGGAAAGTGCTATATAGAAAAGATTAACAAAATTAAATTGTAACCTAAATTTAGTTAGCTGAAGCTATTATTATTGACATCAAAAATCAGATTACACAAGTCTCTGATAACAAAGAGTTAAAAGATATAGAATATTTCACGATTTAAAAAAATATTCCCTAACACTGAAAAGTATTCTTAAATTCAAGAAAATTTAGAACATACACTTTTCAAGAAATGTTTCTCTCAAGTGAATATACTTCTCTAAGGGAAGCTTTCTTCATGATTCAAAAAAAAAATTATTATCTTGAATCAAAGAAATATTTTTGATTCAAACCAATTTTCCCATACAGATACTTTTTTCCCTTTTTTTCCATTCGCAAAGTAATTTTTTATCGTAAAAAAAATACTCTGGTTCAAAGGTCAAGTTTAAGATGAAGAAAAAGTCACGCCACCTCATAGACAAGTGTCTTACATAAGACCACGGTAATCTCTCCTTTTCCATACAACATAAACGTACCATAAAATTCAACACCGTCTCCCATAAACTTTTGCATAATTTTCTAAATATCATTGAATCCATAAAACAAAAATTATTCAATACTTCATCAATTTTTTTTCTTTTCCTGACAAAAAAATCTCTTGAGAGTAAAAAAAAATGACTATTTAAGGAGGTGAGATGGAAATTTGAAGCAAAGCTACATCATTTTAATCGAGACTCACATATACCTTTACGTGCGGTAGATTCGTTCATTTCGAATCGGTGACGTTGGATCGACGATTTAAACTGACCAATCAGAAACAAGAATTTCGAAAATGGTGGGACAAAAGGGGGAAGTGAGAGGGGAGGGGGCTTACGAGAAAGGTGTGTGCGACCCCTGATGTGGGGAGCGGGGCCAGTTTCTCAGTGAGTGCGGTAGTGATCTCATCTCGGACCGCGCCAGGTGTAAGTGTATAATCCCACTCCGAAAAAATCCTTCGACAAAGTGAGAAAATACACGAAATTTTCATCTTTCTCAATATTTCAAATTTCGTTCAGGTATGTGTTTTATTTTTAAATTATAATAAAACAATTTCTTTTTTCATTAAATTTTTTTTTCCAGAATTTTTATCAATTTCCAACAATTTTTTTATTTTATTTCCATTTTTTTTTTTTTTTAGTTTCTGCGTAGACAATTTATTCAAAAATGATATTCAGTATTCAGCAAATATCGTCACTACGCGATGAAAATCTTAAGTGAGTCATCAGCAGTCGTTGATCGTCTTATTCATACGACTTATTTCTCGTTTCGTAAGTTTCCATTATAGAATTTTATATTTCTATATATTTTTTTTTTCTTCTTTTTGCGAGGAAATTTAATTAATTTCTTTTTTTATTTTAAATGTTCACAAGGGGCATCATTTTATTCATGACTAACAATTTTTTTTTGTGGGTATAAAAATTATTCCAAAATTTGAAATAATTTTAATTACTTTTGCATGTTCTAATTTCAACAATTTTTGTAAAGAAGTTTCTTTTTTCAGAAATAATTGGGGATTTTACATCAAAAAAAGAATATTTTACAGTATAATTTAAGACTTATAAAAAAAAATTTAATACACATGGGTATGTATTTAATTTTTAATTGTTAATTTTGTTATTTGTTCGTTAAAATGAATTTTTATTGAAACGAATAATTACCAATTTAGTTGAAAATTTTTTGAAAAGCGAAAGGCTAAGTCTAAAATTGAAAATTGTTTTGAACTTTAAAATTGCAGTTTTTTTTCTCTTGGAAACAAGAATGTAACTTTCAATTTTATACGAGAAATAAAAATTTTCAAAAAGCTCATCTTTCCCAGAAAAAGATTTTCTAAAATAATTCTACATTTATGAAAATTTTATAAACAGTAGAAAAACGAGCTTTTATCTAACAAAATCAATTTAAATTACTCAATTATATAACTGATGTTTTAAATTCTTTCTAAAAATTTCCAACTATATTAAATTGATAATAAAATTTAACTGCAAAATTTTTCAACAAAAAGATAATTCCTTTTGGGAAATTTTTCGGTCATTTCGCGCGAGATGTCTTGGGTAAATAATTCTCATTCTTTTTTTTTTTGTTTTGAATAAAAAGGAAGCTATCTGGACAAAAAGCGTTTGTTATGAGAACGACTTGTAATGTTTCTCGTATTGCTTTCTTGCATAGTTGAGAGATAAAGCGAGAAAAATGATAATGATATCCGTCAGGTGAATCAACCCACGACGGCCTCCGACTTATGTCTTTCCTCTTTCTTCTTTCATCAATGCAAGAAAGCACAAACACATGCAATATAGAACTGCCGGGAAATCCTGGTTCTGGTTCTGGCTCTCGACCAAGAGCCGCACCATCGCCGTCTCATTTACCGTATATACACGTTCGACTCGTTAAAGTTTCGCGTGCGAATTTCCAAGACTTGGAAGCAAGAATTTACTCCCCATAGCAACAGGTTAGCTCACTTGGGTCTATTACCCGGAAGCCACTTTGACCTTACATCTCTTCATTTTTCTCCAATTACTTTTCATTTTAGTTTGCAAAATTTACATCGAAAAAAAAATGTTTTTAAATATAAAATTAATAAAATAAAAAAAGAAAATTATTAAATAGGTTTTCAAATAACGTTTAAATAATTTTTTTTTCTGTTTTTAAATGATACCGCTTATGTAAAACTACGCGCTCTCATAACAAACTCATTATGTGCGTTAGCAAATTGTGTCAATAATAAACGAAATGTCAAAAATACTTGTACCGTGAAAAAATAATCGAGATTCAGGCAACCGTATTTGTTATTAACGTTGCGTAATAACATGCCGCACAACCTGAATCGTAGAATTCATTTATTTCTCTATCCTTTTTCCATAGATGGTTCACATTTAACGATAAACAATGTTCTTTTTAATTTCCTACATTTTATTTAAAAAAAAAATAATAATAATAATTCATAAAAGAAAGGAAAAATAACTTAATATAGATTTGTCTTTGCGGTCGAGAGTAGGGAGTGGGGGAAGAGCGCGTCACTGCCCAAAGAGCGCCAATCAAGAAAATAATACCCAATTTTTGAAAAATGAGTACAAGTTTTGTATTTTATATCGCACGTGGTAAATGTTTGACCTCTTTTTTTATTCTTAAACGTTTGAGTTTTTTTTTTCTTCTATTTTTTTTTGGAGGGGGAGACACGTGGACAGCTTATCGGGATTTTAAGGCCATATCTGTTACATATTTATCGATAAAAACCGACAATGCAGACACTAAAGGAAACCTCCATCTTGAAAAAAAAATCTTTGTATCATGCCGACAGGCACATTTAAAATGTTTCACGCTAGACTGCGAGCCACAGCGTGAGATAAATCTATGAAAACCTTCATATATACCACGAGGTGAACTTCCTACGCCAATTCAACGAACCTAAACGAAAAAGTAGGGATACAAATTTGATTATGCTCGATTGTATGTCACATCCTGTAATTACCTGCATTTGCTTTTTAATCGAAACTTCATTTAATTTTTCTCAACGCTCTCATAATTTAGAAAAAGAATAAGATTTCAAAAAAGGGGTTTCCTTAATTAAATCGAAATCGCATTCCCTTAATTTTGCTAAATGTCTTCTTTTTACCATCTTCTTCAGTTAATATTTTTCGCTTTTTTTATATATTATTTTATTAATTTTA
>JUFY01025688.1:3233-18419 GCA_001855655.1 Leptopilina clavipes | reverse complement strand
ATTACCATTTTGAAATAAGGTTTAGTGAAGAGAATATATTTCTGCCCATAATCGACATTTCTAGTAGAAAATAAAAATTAATTTAAAAAAAAAGCAAATCATAATTTTAGAAACGCACTCAGAGCATATATACAAGAAAATACCGCAAACATGACACAGTTTTTCTTCATTTCTATATAGACTTTGACCCTGGCCAAACTTTTTCCGCATGGGGAGCTAAACCACAGAAAACACTTGAATTTACGGTAAATGTATGTACACGGAGAAAATTTTATCTGTAAGGATTACAAAACGGTTACGGTACTCCTCGGACGAAAAGCCATGCACTGTAGCGATTAAATAAAATTGGGTATTAATGAATGCAAGGACATAAGTGGAGAAGCTTATGATCGTATCCCTACTCGTTACAGATCAGTAATTGTAAAATAAGGGAACGCTGGCGCCTGCGCGGGGAGAGCGTGCCATTCAGAGACAGTTTTGTAATCAGAACGGATCGCAACTGTATTTCGTTATGAAAAAAGAAAAAAAAATCCCTCGAATTTACTCACATATGAACCAGCCTTAAATTCTCCACTAGTTCCAGTTGTTGTCCAGATTCTCACTTTACACACACATTTAATTTCGCTCGCTTATATGTAGTCCTAAACTAGCCTAACCTAAACTAACGCATTATAAACACGCACGCATTATACTATTACAATCGCTATATTCAATGTATTTCGAACTGTTCTTATATACTAAATACAGAAATTTTTTACTGCATGGGAGCAGCTATATTATGAATTAGAACTTGAATATTTTGGTATTATTTAAACTTTAAAAATCAAATTAATCTCGCAACTAGTTTATTATGATCAAGGTCAATTTTCTAAATAACAATGAAGTATTAATTTACTATAATAATCTTAAATTATGTTAATTAATTTTATAATTACAAATTTAAATTAAAATCAATTTTTTTATAACTATATTTTCTAATAGCTGCTTTTCAAATTATTATGTATTCTAAATAATTTTTCTTTTTATTTTTATTTATCAAAATTATAAAATTTTATTATTTTCACATTTTTCCAACACTTAAATATATATATATAATTAGTTGTTTATGTTTATTCATTGAAATGTTTTTTCAGAATATTGGAGATATAATAAATATATTAAAATATTCATTATTTAAATAATGCTACAAAAATTACATGAAATAAATTTATTAATTAATTTAGGGAATTAAAGTTAATTATAATTTTTTAAAAATAATTTTAAAAATTAAAATTTTTTAAAATGACATAATAAAATTAATTAATCAATTAAATTAATTTAATAAAGAAAATTTCAATTAAAAAAAAATGTATGTTTAATTTAAAAATCAGTACAAGTTTGTAAATTTTATTGTAACAAATTTTATTTTAAAAAAATAAAATTATCATATTATAAATTACAATACACAAATTACAGGTTTTTTTAAGCCCAAACTTATTTATATAATTAAAATTGTCCTGTAATTTTGTCAAGTGAGAAACTTCGCCAACTTCAACATTTTTCAGATTCAATTCTACCCATTCAAAGCAATCGTCATTTAAAATTTTAAATGCATGAAAATGTTCGTCGAAATAATAATCACAAACGCGTTTTGCAATTATTTTACAATCATTGTCTGTCAAAAAGAGTGTTTCAACAATATGAAATTCGGGTCCTTCTGGCTCAAAAAGTACAATTACGCTCCCTTTTTTAATTTTTTTACCTTGAAAGTCAATCCACTTGGTTACTTTTTCTTGATTAATTATTGCTTGTGGAATTAGGTTGATAAATTGTGGGAGAGTCGGAATTGAATCCACAGATGCTACTTGACACGGTCCATTAGTAAAAAGTGGATAAGTTTCTTGCGCTAAAAATCGGAAATTTAGTCGCAATTGGTGCTTTATCGCAATCGTTCGACACACGTTCACTCGGCTGACTGAAACACGTGATGTTATTTTTCCCTCTTGATGTTTTCCTTCAGTGCGCATGCAAGAGATTTTCCAAGTTGGTCCGATTTCCTTCATTGCAGTCCGTGGTGAAGAAGGAAATGATGCTTAGGTTTGATTTGACCAGGGAATAAATCAGAACGTAAGACCAAGTATTCGTTAACGGTCGAACTTAAAACTTCATGAGTCTGGATATGAACTTGTTGACTGCAGGATATTTCAGTAATCTGTCTCAAAAGAATAAGTAACTTCCAGTGCTTATTGTTTCTTGGAACTCTGCTACCAGCCACTAGAAATATAACCCTAATGAGAGACAACATCTCCGAAGAAGTCAAAGTCAAGTATTTTTTTTTCTTAATCCACTCCTTAGAAATTTCTGGAGGTTTGTTTCCATGCTGATTTTCGCCGTAATAAAAATCTCGAATCCCTGCATTCAATTCATCAAGAGAAAAAAAATCCTGGACATAAATGAATTCATCCAAAATTGAACCCATGTCATAACGAGCAGCACCTTCCAGGTCATCGTGCATCACATCTACGGCGAAGTTTTCGGTTACTTCATATTTATCCAAAGAATTAAAAGTGCAGCTTTCAGTAATACCAGAAAGTGATACATTATCTTTTTCTAATAAAGCGTTATAATTTTCAATTGTGCGCAAAACACAATCTTTCTCGTGAAGAACATTGTTGATTTGTTTGTGTTCAGTAAGGCAAAATCGACAGAAAAAATTAGAAATAAATGATTCTGTAAAACCAAGAATGGAGTGGAGGCCTAAATTATCCCCGGTTATCAGAACTAGTTTAAAGTAAATTTGAAATACTTTGCCATTGACTTTTACTGAAATACCACTCGATTGTAAAAGTTTTAAGTGATCAATCGCTTTTGAAAAGATAATTTTGTTACCAAAAACTTTCGGTCCAATGTATTAAAAAGTATGAAAAGAAAAATATTTTCAAGTTTTGATAAAAACTCAGGAGGCAAAGCTGGCAGACATGCATAAACTGCTCCACACTTAGAAATTCCTTTGTGGCTTCCCAAAGGATTATTTGTTTCATAATCATCGAAATTTAGTATCAATGGAAAAACAATTTTTCCTTCATATCCTTCAATTTTTTTTTTCCAAAGAGGTCCTTGAATAAGATTCGAAATAATCTTAGTGTGTTTATCTAAATCACTTATGTAATTCAAAGTTTTTTCTAAAACTCCTGGCATCTCAAAAAATTTCGTAAAAACCTTGCTTAACGGTATAAATTGCGCTACCAATGGTACATCTTCTCGAACTCTTACTCCATTTTTTTGTCTAATGGATGGGGCATTTCCAAGTACATAATTTTCCGGTAAAATAAAAGTATCGCGATCTTTAAAATGACGAAAACATTTTGCTTCGGTTTTCATGTTATTCAAAGGACTTGAAAATTTTTGCATAACTTGTTTAACAGCATTTAAAGAAATCATATTTCCATCTAAACTAGACATTTTTAATTCCTCTTCAACCATAGCAAAAGTGTCTTCCACTAACGATGAAATTTCGGTGATTATGTCTGTTACTCTTTTCCTTGGCAAATCTTTAAAATTATATAATTTACTAATAAATTTTACTGCACGTTCTTCCTGATGTGTTGCCTGTAAGTTACGTTCCAACATACCCTCATCATTTTGATTTTCTCCTAGATCCTCAATTTCACTGTCCCAATCTGAATCCGGATCCAAATCATATGTAAGTGTAGTCGAAGTCAGGTTTTCAGGAGACTGAAAGTTTGCTTCAGAGTCAATATGTTCTTCACATTCAAGAGAATCATGTTTCGCTTTTCGATGTCTATAATAAGAATCAAATATAGAATACACTCTAGAGCAATTAAATTCGGGACATTTATATTCGGTGACATCTGAATGAGTAGTTTGAACATGTCGTAAAAAAGAAGAGTTATTATTAAATTTACAGTTACACGCAAAGCAAGTTATCATTTTAGAGTATCTTTTAAAAAAATAGCACGTACAGGACAAGTCATAGAACTAAAAGTACGATATTACTTTCAATTTACAATAAAATGTTTAAATTCAACATAATTATAAAATGTGGATATAATACGACAGTTTAAGAAAAAACTGTAAGCATTACAACATTGCTTATAGCATAAAGAAGTTTTCTATAACTGTGTTTTTCATTACTTTAAAAAGTGTTTCACTTGTCCAAGTAAAACATTTACACTGTTAGAACTCTTTCTCCTCGAATATTTATATCATAAATACTTTTTTGCAAAAACTGCCAAATCGCTTTCGAAAATTCAGGATATTTGCAGTCGAAGACAAAAAAAGATTTGAAAGTCAAATCAACCGCGTGCAAGAAAGATTCAGCTACGTATTCAATATCATTCACAATAACGTAAATTTTTTCGACACTGATTAATGGACCAACTATTAAAATTGTTGGTTGTAGAGTCGTTTTTTTTTTGTAACACTGCTGCCTTATACTAATCAGTTCGGCTTCGAAGTGAGCGACTTCCTGTAAAAAAATTGATTTTAAAATAGTGAAATAAAGAAGCAGAATCAAGTACATCAAAACTTTTAAACTGCAATTTCAAAAATTAAAAAAGACGAAGTAAAAAATAATACTTTACCGTAACATGAATTAAATAAGAGTTTCTTTTTTCCTTATTAGTGGATCTAATTGTGGCATCAGTCAATTCTTCTTCCGTTTCGTTACTGGTCCTCTTTCGTTTCCTTTTACGTTCCCCTTTCAAAATATATAGGAGCAAATAAAAAATTAAAACATCTTGATTTTCTGGAAAAAAAATTACATATATAATGAGGTTTGACTAAATTTTTGTAGGACTAAAGTATTGAATTTAAATAAAGGAACAAGTAATTGTATTATAATTTAAAATGGATTACCAGGCGAAAGAGTCGGTAATAAAATTGCAAAAGGTTGATCTTCTTTTAGAAAAGTCTTTTTTGGAAGTTTTTCAATCAACTCTATCAATCGATTCCTGATCAAGCTCCACTTTTCAAGAAATAAATTTTCTTTATTGGGAAACAACGAAATGAAATCTGCTCTGATCTGAAAAATCAATCCACTTTTCAAGAAATAAATTTTCTTTATTGGGAAACAACGAAATGAAATCTGCTCTGATCTGAAAAATCAATATTCTTTAATTGTCACAAAGGTAGTTATTAAAAAATATTAAAATTAAGAAAATATTTTAATTTTAGTGAGCACTCACCAAATTTTGTCCATTGTTGATTTTAATAGCTGGAAATTTATCTAAATATTGCTCAACAGATAACTTGTCTACTTTTAGAAGGTTTTGTCTAATCAAAAAAGTAGCATTCCAAACTTCCAATACGCGACTTTCGGGCTCGGAATGATTTTGAAGCCAAGAAATCTGATCCTGATCTGAGGACTCTAAAACAATGAATACGTAATTAATGTCCCTACACGAGTCTATAAATCGAGAAAAAGTAAGATATAAATACCTTCAATGTCTTTCAATTCAATTGTTGATTTCTTCTTTCGACAAGCTTTTAAAGAATAATTATCTATTAATTTGCGTCTAACATACTGATAGTGATCCAATAATTTACCACTGGCAGGGCGACGTACACCTTCCTCTGAGGTATAAGCAGTGTAATACGTTGCAGCTTTTTCGTACTTAAAGTGCTCTTCAATTTCATTAGACCACTTTTGCAATTTAGAACAAGGTATTC
The DNA here is from genome assembly GCA_001855655.1 of Leptopilina clavipes. Taxonomy (NCBI): domain Eukaryota; kingdom Metazoa; phylum Arthropoda; class Insecta; order Hymenoptera; family Figitidae; genus Leptopilina; species Leptopilina clavipes. Next base: position 12,749 of record JUFY01025688.1, on the reverse strand, counting down.
TATTTTAAAAGTAGTAATGATGTATAAATCAGACCAATATACTTTAATTATGCTTAATAAAAAAACTTTCAGAAAGCAAATTTAACTTTTTAATTTTATTTAATTAAACTTTTTCTCAACCTTTGTATATTAATTTTTATAGAATTATAATTTTTAACAAATATTTTTATAACTGCAAGAATATAAATTTTTTATACGTACGACCAAGAATCAATAATCTCTCCCACTTTTAAATTTTTAAAGGTTTTATCTTTCTCTGATTCGATTAAAAGGTGTACTAAAGTTGTACGAGCACTCGGATTCAAACAGCCATCCTTTTCGTAAACGTTTAATACATTTGAAACGCCAGTAGATGATTTTTTCAACAGTTGTACGACACTCTGAAATGCAGGAAATAAAATAAAATTAATATAAATGTGCAGTTTACATGAACTGTTTCAAGTATAAGTTTAATATTACATTTAGATTTTCTTTGGAAGTTTCCTTTCTACGATCTTTTTTATTACACTTCACTGGAGTATTTGGTGACGTATTCTCAATGTTGTCCGGCGTTTCTTGATCAATATCAACAATGTCATCACCAATGACCTCACCTATTGAACTATTATTGTTTCTTTTACTATTGTCGGTCGCAAAGACACTTGAGGAATCACTAAGTTCAATGTCCTGAAAAAATTACTAGGAATTACTTTCTTTTTTTCAATTGCCTACTTTTTAATTAACTGCACTGAAATTATATAAATACCTTTTTTTGCAAATCCGAAGCTAAGAAAGGATTATGATTACCAAAAATAAGTTCTCTCTGATGTGATTGTGAATGAGCATCCAAATCGAGTAAATGGCTTTGATTATCAGAAATCTCAATTGGATATTGTTGATTTTGATTCGAAAAATTCTATAAAAGAAGATAAATTATTTTTTTCGATTATAAAACAAAAATATAATTCCTTCTATGCAATTCAAAATATAAATCTATTTTTACCTCCATATGACATTTTGAGAACTTAAAACCTTTAAACTTGTATGAAGCATATCAATTGACGAGGATAAATCCATTTTTGATAACCACACTGTAAAAAAATTTATCATAAAGCTTTCCACATTATATTATACCTTTATGTGGAAAATCTATAATAAATTTGTGATCAGTGCGCAGAAAATCATTGCCATTTTTTCGGTGTCTTTTTTTGTTTAAATAACATAATAAGAATTTAATTGTTCAATTATTTTTTAAACGGAAAATATTATCAACAAGTAAATAATATTTATCATTCGATCAATTGAACATAATACTTAATACTTTTCACAACAAAAACATGAAATCGACACTGACAATTTTAGGTTAGGAACGCAGTCTATCTTTAAATGGCTAGTCTGGACTAATATTCACTTTCACCATATTCTTTTATTTACTTGAAACAAATTATTTATTGTTAAATTTATTTATTTTTAACTTACATTATTCAATTTCCAAACATTTCCCTTGGTCACATAATTTCACTCACATGTGCGCGAGGTTTTAACGAGAGACACTTTACCAACACACACAACACAGCAACACACACCTTCATCTGATGCGTGTGTCTACATGCGCCACCAAAACCTGCGCACTTCATTGAACCACGGTACAGATCAGTTTTGTAATCGTTTCGCATACGAACCACACTGAGTGCAAATATGAAAATTTGGCTGTCCAGTACAGGATAGCCTATTAAAAATTACAGATACGTTCTGTAATGTAAACAGATCTGTTTTGAAAAATAACATAACTTCTCTGTAACTGTAACAAATGTGGCCGTTTCGTCCGAGCAGTACAGGGAAGTTTTGTAATCGCTACAGATAAAATTTTCTCCGTGTATGTAATAGGTAAACTCATTAATTTCTTGGCGAATATAAGTGCGTGTCACTTTTCAAATAATAATTTTGACACTATACAATAGAGTGTAAATATTAACTTCATTTATTAAAGAAATAATATTTCAATTTTGTATTAAAAACTATGAAATTACCAAAAGCTTTTTTTTATTTTTAAGGTGGAATATTTTGAAGTTTTAAAAAAATATTTTTCTAAAATAGTACAGGGATATTCTTGAAAAATATACGCTCAAAAATATTTTAGCGTTTTTAGTGATATATATCTTAGATGTTTTTGGAATATCGTAAGAATATTGTAAAGGAAATTTTCCCTTAGAATGTTTGTAGGGATATTTTTCTGAAATATTACTCTCGAATATTACACTGAATTAACAAATTTATTTGATTCAAATAACTGATTACTTGTGTTATTATCAAATAAGTATTTACTTGCGCCAAATAATTTTTATTTAAATCAAATAAAAACTAATTAAATCAATAATTAAATAATTAAATAGCTTAAATTCCAAATTTAGAAAAATCCAAAATTTATTTTCCAAAAGCACAAAATGTCCCAAAGTATAAAATTTTGAAAATAAAAAATTTTTAAATGAAAATTTCAAAGATCCAAAACTTATTTTTCCCAAAGTATAAAATTTCCAAAATAAAAAATTTTAAACTGAAAATTTAAAAGATCAAAAATTTATATTTTCCCAAAGTACAAAATGTACCAAAGTATAAAATTTCCAAAATAAAAAATTTCAAACCGTCTGCAATAAAAAGTAAAAAAGTAAATTAAAAATTTTGAAGCTTTGTAATTTATTTTTGAATAAATTAACGTAAAATTACTATAATAAAATTTGATCTTGAAGAAAAAATAAATAAATTTCGGGTTCATTTGAACGTTCGGAACTTTAAGAGTATTATTTTTCTCTGTAATATTGCAAGAATATTTTTCTTGATAAATATTTGGAATTTTGTTATTTGATATTCCACTGGGAGTATATTCTACAATATTTATAAAGAAAAATTATTTAATTATAATATTTAAATTTTAAATATTCTCAAGAATGATAGAATTTTTTTTTAAAGTTTTTCAAAATACTAATAAAATTTTTAACGGAGTAATTGCTTTGTTAAACAAAAGTTTGGAGAATTGATAAATGGTTGAATTTTTAAATTCGATAATCAATAAATAATAATAATCCGCAATACCGCGATTTAATTACTTTCTCGTCATCGCCATTTATCGGTACGAATAGACTGAGTGCCAGAATCGATATCGTGGCTATATAATTCGATTGACAGAAGTGCAATTGACATGAACTGGTCTAATTGCAATAGCGACATGAGACATTATTAACTCCCAAATAGCTGTCTATATATTCATTTGACGTTAATATCGAAGAATTTTTATGAATCATTTTTACATAAATTTAATTTAAATTAACTGAAATTAAATTTTTTTATTTTCAATATTTTGTAATATTGCTTCAAATATTATTTGACATAATTTTTTTATTTGTAATTATTCAGAGCGAATTTTTTCGCAATTGGAAGGAAAAAAAATTGTGTTGAATTAAAAACAATTTGCAATTGTTCTATTTTAATCTAATTGTAGATTATTTTAATTATAATTTGCTTAAAAAAATAAGACATTTGCAGATTCTTTGAATTCGACACAATTTTTTTCTGCGTAAATTGTTTTTTTTTTATTGCTTATGGACAATTCCATGTGGAATTTCTATATCGTCCAAAGTAAAAACCTAGTAAGTCGCATTTGCCATAAGGGCGAGCGTCCCTTAGCTTTGTTATTCGACTTTCGCTCTAAGGCCAAAGGCGACTTACTAAGTTTTTACTTTGGACAGCAGATATGACATTTTAATTCGGTTGAATGTAATTTTTTCTCGTTTTTTAAACAAAAAAAGATATACATATTAGATTTTTTATTTTTTATTTTTTAAATGATTACATTTAGAAAAATCGAGAATAATTTTACCAAGATAAAAAATGTTTGATTTTTCTTTGACTTTTAATGTAATGTTAACGAAAAAAAATTATTATCGATTTTTAGTTAATAAATAATAATTTTTTATGAACAAATTAATTTTTTTGTATTCGGACCAAATTTTTTTTCAATTTTTTTTTTTTTAATTACAAACTTGGAAATATTTAGAATAGTTTGCAAAATTCGTTACTCGAAAATTTAGTCGTACAAGAATAAAAAAAATCCCTAGGTATATATTTTTTTTATGGAACGAGAAAAAAATATATATTTAACCGGATTAAAATGTCATGTGAAAATTTCACCTGGAATCGCCCCTATATATCTTTAATCAGAGAGCATTCATGTTGAATTTCTGTTTAATTGTACTTTTGTATGAGAGTGAAAGAGAAACGTTTTCGAAAAAAATGCAATTTCGCTCTCTGTCGATTATTTTCTACAGGGCATTATTTTCATTTTTCTATATCGCTCAATTCTTATATTTTATTGATGTCATTGTTCTAATCCCACATTGTTCACCACGCATATTCTGCTATCATAACATATATACAAAATTAGAAAGTCTCTCTATATATTAACTACAATTGTGTGAAATGGTATGAGGAAATTTTCAGTCTCTGTTTTACATTTCTTCGGAATAACTTAATTACCAAACAACTAATACATAACGCTATTTAATATTAAAAATCTTGTGTTTTAAATTAAATATATAAAAACTTTAATCCTTCAAGACTGCAAATAATTAATTATTAAACATTTATTGCGCAAAACTGTCGAAAAAATTATTAATTAACAATTAATTTTTTAATCCTGAACTGTGATATTTATTTTTTATTTATTTAATCATCTTGTCGAATTTTATCCAGCAGTCAACAACCGTTTTTTAGAATAATAATAATAATAAATATTAATAATAATAATAATAAATAATAATAATAAAATAATAATAATAATAATAATAATAAATATTAATAATAATAATAATAATAATAATAATAATAATAAATATTAATAATAATAATAATAATAATAATAATAATAGTATTTTTTTTTTGTTTTTTTCAGATTTTTATTTCCTTACATTGAATTTGTAAAGTATGTCGTATTCTAAAAATAGAAAAAATAATGATTAACAAAATAATTAACATTGAGATATATTGAGTATATAGGAAAGACATAAATACTGACAAAAATTTAGCACACACCAAAAGAAAATAAAATAAGGTCATACTTTAATCAGGAGCATGATTTGCACACTTATCGCAACCTTCACATTCAAGTAGAAATCTCAGTTTTTTAATCTCAACTTGTGCTCGTAAATTTGTTGGAAAAATAAAAACAAAAGAGTGTTTCCTAATAATTATATTTACAACAATACACATTTTATCATTCGAAAAAAATTTGGTTCAATATCAAAATTATGATAAAATTAGATAAAATATTATTAGGTTTTATTTATATTATTTTAAATTACTGTCAATTAAAAAAAATAAGAAATTGTTCAATGAAATAAAATAATTCTCGTCTGAGTATTTTGTATTTAATTTATAATAAATTGATATAATGAAAAAAAACTACACTGAAAGAAAAATTTATTTGATTCAAATAATAAATTACTTGACAATTATCAAATAAATTTTATTTGAGTCAATTAAATGGTATTTGACTCAAATACAGAAATTATTGATGCAATTTGATATTGATTTATTATTTATATTTGATTTAAATAAAAATTATTTGGTTCAAGTAAATATTTATTTGATAATAGACAAGTAATTCAGTATTTCATTTTAATCAAATAAATTTTTTTTTCAGTGTATTTGATACAATTCGATTTTATTCAAGAACGTTTTTTTTGAATCAAGAAAATTTTGTTTGATTTTTTATTCTACTTTAATTAAAATTTTTTTATTTAAATTTTATTTCTTTAATTCAAAATAAGTTTTTCTTTGATTAAAATGTATTTGTGTGAAACAAAAAAACTTGTTTGAATTAAATGCAATTTTTTCAGATCGAATATAAAGTTTTTTATATTTTAGTATGAAAAAATAAATATTGCAAGAATGTATTTTACTTTATTGTTGTTTTTTTTTTATAAAAACAATTATTATACTGGTTTATTATTCTGTTATCTTGATATTTTAACGTAAGAACTAAGAAGATTTTATTTATGCGCTTCTCATTATAAATGCAGAACGTAACACTCCCAAGTAAATGATGACTCATGATTTGTAAAGTAATTCCGTTAGTTTTTATTTCTTATTTTTTTATATTCAAGTTGATTTTTCTTATTGAGAAAAATAATGGAATATATTGTTTAAAATTAATTGCAAACTTTTATTATTATTATTATTATTATTATCATTATTTTGCTTTTTTAAAATTTTAATCAAATTGGTAAAAAATATTTACAATCTTGTTTTATTGTTTTCTATATAAGGAAATTCAAAATTTATATAAATTATATTTATATTCAGATGCGTTAAAATAAAAGTTTTTTTTTTCTCTTGAAAGTTTTCCGCGTTCCAGCCATGCTTAGTCATGATTTACGGGAGTTTATATTTTCCATTTCTGAAAAGAATTATAGAGTAATAAAGTGAACTGGACAGGGAAAGTTTAAAGTTTCTAAACTGTTTACCTACAATTTTTGGTTTAATTTTGAGTTTTTGTCATAATTTTTAATTATATATTTTTCGTATATATAATTGAAATAATTCCCACCTTTTTCGCTTGTATATGTGGCTAGTAAATTTCTTTTCAAAACAAAGTAATTAAGAATTATCGTTAAAGAGCACGTAAAAATTCTATTTAGAGAAAATCAATATTTATGAATAAAAAAAATTAAATCGAAAATAAAAAAATAATAGATAAATTAAAGATCTCTGAGTAAATAAATTTTATGAAAATGAATAAATTGAATAAAATAAATATATAAATAAAATGAATAAAATAAAAGAAATAATAAGAAAATTAGAAATAGATTAATTTATAATAACAGGCTGAAAATAAATAAAGTAATTATGTAAATGGAGATTTACGCTGTCACGTTGTGTGAGTACAAGACGTGAATCATTCTGTCTTTTATGTTAGAAATTATTCAATATCGAATGAAGGCATTATGCATTTAATTTATAATCTTTCTCTGATTCAGCAAAATCTTGATTATGGCATAGAAAGAAATAAAACAGAAAGCTTACAATGCGCTTTATATGCAGTTTACATAAGAGATGAGCATTAATGGAATGTTATCTTTTCCACCAAAATAACTTAATTTGTTTTTAATTAAAAATTAATATGATTTCACATGATTCACGTTGAAAAGAATGTTTACACTCATGATACATTTCATTAAGTTTTTTCGTTCAATATATTTTTCCTTTTCTCCCTTTTTTTAATAATATTTCAAAATTTTCTTAAAAGTACAAAATTTGGTTTAAAAAAAATTTTTTTTCTAAAACCAGCAAGAAATGGATTCAGGAAGAATCCGACAAACAATCGAAACAAAATTTAGTCCATAATATTTTGAATTAAGAAAACAATTTTTAAATTGTAAATGTGTTCGGAATTTATTTTTTAACACTTTAAACAATAAAAAGTTGGATGTAAATAAAAATTACAATTTTCTATCAATAAGAAGCGAAGTAGGTAACATAACCTAAAATTGCACAAATGTTTCTAATTGACAAAATTGTAATTTTTATAGGTCTCTGAAGTTGGCGTCGACGCTAAGCGTCGAAAAAGTTTTTTTCTACACGGAACCAAAAAAGTCAAACCATTTTTTCAAAGATTTTAGGTTCGAATAGTGTCCTGAAAAGTTACAAAACCTTAGGTGAATGAAACAGTGAGATCATCCATAAAACTCCAAAATAATATTTTTCGACGCTAAGCGTTGACGTTAACTTCAAAGACCTATTTATATTAAAAGTGAAGAATAAAATTTTTTGCCCTTCCAGTAAAATGCATTTAAATTAAAATGTCTTTTTATTAAATAATTATTGAAAATATGGAGGGACTAACTTTTTATTTTGACTGTCCGTCAGATTCTTCCTCAAGTATAGAAATTCATTTTTTACAAGCGTTACTTTCAATTTCACTCATAATGAGAGGAGACTCGTTGCTAGATAATTTTCTTTTCGGTTTCTTTTTTATACTTTTACTCCCTCTGAGCACTTTCTTTCGTGTTCAGAGGGGGGTTAACTTCTCTATTTGCACTTTAAGTCACGCAATATGCCCGAGTGGTCGATAACCTTTTATGTTCCTTACGACCTCATTGATTCTAAAAAATGCATGGGAAGCAATTTATATCGAGTGTTTTCTATTGTAAGGGAAAAGTTGTAACACACTATATGCAAATTCTATAGTAACAAAAGTTAATCGCGTGCCTATTCATATATATGTATAGGAATGCGAAAATTCCCTCAACCGTATAATAATACAAAAACGATCATATTACATAAGGGAAACAATTTTTCCATTTCAAACTTTCAAGTTTGATATAAACAAACATTACCAGTTATTTTAAATACTAAATCTTTTTTTTTATTAAGCGACTTTAATGGTAAATACAAACAACGGGTTTTTTTATTCTTTCATAAATTCTCTCGATGATAAAAAAGAAATTTTTTTAATCGAAGGGGAAAAATGGCCATGTGCAAGACATGTAGCGCTGCTTCTTTCAGACATACATGACCTTAAGAATTTCCTTATACAATGGATTTTGCAAATCATTGGAATTAAAAACTTCAACATAACAATTCCTCAGATAAAAATATGTTTCAAAATTTCTTATCTATTTGTTATTAATTTATTATTTTGACCCGTTATATGAAGAAAGGGACCTAAAAAGCAAAAAATTATGTTCCTAAAGTTCAGAACGTTCAAATGAACCCGAAATTTATTTATTTCTTCTTCAAGATCAAATTTTATTACGTAACTTTGCGTTAATCGACTAAAAAAAAAAATAACAAAGCTTTTAATGTTTAATTTACATTTTTACTTTTTATTGCTATCAGTAATTTTTAGAAATATTTAAATAGAAAAAATATTTTGTTTATTAAAGTTATTAACTATTAATTATTATTGATAATTGATAATTATTAATGGCTGATTGATTTATTAATATAGGCTTCGGATTGTTTGACTTTTTATCAAAAAATACGACTTGTATCGATTCATTTTGATAAAATACGACTTTTTCGACATATTTAAAAAAAAAAATTTAGTACAAAATTATACTTATTTCAATTTTTAGTAAATATGACTAATTGATTTATTTTTAAATTCTAGAAGTATATTTTTACTTAAAACTCGTTTTGAAAATTGTTAAAAATTTAATTTTGAGTTAGACTATTGTTTTTGAAATTATTGTCAATTCAATTCTTGAGAATTTCTCTTACTGAAAACTTGATTTATTTTATTTTACTCAACAATTTTCCAAGTACCTTTGACCTTAGATAACATTTTTCAAAAGTGACTTAAAAGTAACTTCTCACCATTTCAACTGAAAACTTTGCCAAAAATTCTGAATTTGAATAATTTTCCTATATTAGACTAGGATTAAAATATGTTAAAATAAAGAACTTAAAAAATTTTTTTAAAATCTCTTCTAGAATTACAATATTGAAGTCTACAACGTTTATCATCAACGATTCAGAAAA
>JUFY01025687.1:0-29086 GCA_001855655.1 Leptopilina clavipes | reverse complement strand
AAAGATTTCAAGTAATTCAAGTTTCTATGTCTGACCAAAGGCTGACTTACACTACTGATAATTAAAATTGTTCAATATTGACTGTTTTGTCTGACTTAAACGGACTCCTACAACTCGGGCAAAGTTTTATAAGTTAATTAAGTCTGACTGAAGACTGACTTGTACTACTGATAATTAAAACTGTTCAAAAATGATCATTTTGTCTAACTTACAGACTGTTACCATTGAAAAATTATTATAGAAATACTTAAATTATTATATATGTCTGACTCAAGACTGACTTATACTACTGATTTTTAAATTTTTTTGAATTTTAACATTTTTCGAGTGATTATAAAGAATTTTTGAATAGTAAGACAAAGATTTCAAGTAATTCAAGTTTCTATGTCTGACCAAAGGCTGACTTACACTACTGATATTTAATATTCATTAAAATTGACTGTTTTGTCGGATCTAAAAAGAGTCACAAACTTAGTTTCTCGATGAGTTCTGAAACATTGATGAAATAGATTGTTTTTACTTTTTTTTTTGTCATTGGTAATTAGGAATATTTCTACTTAGAATACGTTTAATTTATTTTTTTCTTAGATTAATTACAGTGAGAAGTTTAAATGCAGGTTGAATAATGAATGACCACATTTTACTATGCGAGATTTTGTTATGATGTCAGAATCATATAATGCAGAGATGTAATTTGCAATCGATATAATCAATATTCGCGTTTAGCGATGTATACACTTAATGCTTGTTAATCCAAAGAGCCATCTGGGCTTTTGAGCGAATATATTATAGTTAAAAACGATGTGATTGCTTTATAGATGATTCGCAATAACCTCCAGCAAACTTTCGAACAAAAATATATGCCAATTTACCTTCGGGGCATGTTTTTAAAACATCGTGCAACATATCCCCTTTTTTTGCATTGAAAACGTTTTTTTTTTTTTTTTAATTTTATTTTCTGTACTTTTTTGCACAGTGTCGCGGTATTATTTATCGCACTAATTTAATCAGCCAGATGCTTGCATTGAAAATAGACTTCAAAGTGACGATGAAATATTTGAAATTAAAATGACAGTTGATATATATGCTTTTTCAATAATATTGATGAAAAATTTTAAGTCTATTAAACCAATTTATTAATTGAATGGTATTGTTTCCTTTTTTCAGGTGGAAATAAATGAAAAGTCAATAATTCCGTTCTTTTTATGTAAAAATTGAAGTCAAAATTATCGTTTATTGAGGGAAAATTAATTTAAATATTTGATTCTCGAGGAGGTAAAAAAATACTGACGAGTATCAAGGCAAGTAAAGTGGAATAATCCAGAATGCAGTCAGTTCAACGGGAAAACTCAGTTCGTATATGATCGGGCCGAAACTTATTTCCCTTGGGCGTCATGATTTGATTGGATAAGGAACGACAACTACGACCAGAACCATCCAGCGTGGTTTTACGCGACGATTTTTTATATAGTAAGATCTTTTTTCTCTTGCGCAACACCACCAGGGAGGAAAAGTCATATCACTCTCCTGAGATTTTGTCACTTTATTTGGTGACCGCGCGACACTTGCTCCAAAAGGTTATTCACAGACAATATTGCAAAAAATAAATAAATAAAGATAAACTTTACAAGTAAAAAAGAAATCTTCATCAAATTTAAATTAATTGCTTCTCGTTCGCAAAATTGTCTTTTTTCAAAAACCACAACGAAACAAAACAAAACGCAAAATGTACAAAGAACCGTCTACAATCAAATGTTTCCCTGCCTCAAAATACAAAGAAATGGGCTATAACATTTGCAATAAACATTTTGTTCGCTCCTTGTAATAAATTCGTCGAAATAAAATCTGTCATTGCTTCCTATAGTCGTAAAGTTACGTTTTATTATTTTCAAAGTATTGTAGCTGTTTTAGAACAGGGTACAAGAAATGTAAAAACAAGTGCAGAAGAAGAGGGGAGGGGGAAAAAAAACAAGGATAGAAACGAAGGCTTCTTTTTTTACTTGAAATCGAAACTGTTGAGACGTTTGAGAAGGGAAAAGTATACGGAAAAATAAAAAATGAAAGGATAAATGGAGAAATGGATAAAAGAGGGTGGTAACCGAGAAAATAGGGAGGAAAAAGAAAAGAAAAAGAGAGAAAGAAAAGAGTGGGGTAACGAATTTTATCGAGCTTTTCCTTCCAAAGCGCTTTGCCCTAGAGGTTTCCCGTAATCTTTTCGAGAGAACGACATTTCCTCTAGGACTCTTGCGCTTTCACGTTCCGTTAAACCTGTACTACATGAGTAGTCGCGTGGGAGATGATCAAACGCATTGTGCTCATGGCAAACATCTGTCCTGTTGCCTTTTAAGTTTTTAACATTTGTTTTCAATTATTTATCTTTTTTCAAGTATCATTTATAATTCACTTAAGCTTTCAAAAGTAAAATTTCCATCTCTTTCTTCTATCTCTCTCTTCCATCTCTCTCTGATGCGATAGAAATGAGATTCAGGATTTTACTTAAATTCTACTATAAATATTATTTTGAGAAATAGTTTTCTTAGACAAATGTACAATGTTTAATTGAGAAAATCGCATGACGGTATTATAAAATTTAGTTCATTATGTTTCATCCAAAGTCCCTTTTGTAACACTGTAAGAAAATTTATTTGTTTCAAGTAATGGACTTGACTATTATCGTATAAATATTTCTTTGTATGAGACTGACGACACTATAGTATTATAGTCTAGTCATAATAATAATAATTCTCAAAGCATTAAAGTATAATCAGTCGGGACTGTGAATTGAGGGCAATCAATTGGAAGCATGTCAAACTATTAATGCCACTTCTTCACAATAATGATTTAGCATTTAACTTATGTTTATACATTATATACAATTTACGCCTCACACTCGACGGAAATTCCCTCCTTTTCACTTATGAAAATCAATAAATTAATTTACTCTCATTGAATAATTTATATTGAAAATGGTGTAAATTTTCAGAAAAGAGAAAATATAATCGTAATCCAACTAAAATATAATCGTAATATAATCCAACTAGTGAAAAATAATAAGCAAATTCAAATACTGAAGTCTTGCCCTCATTCAAAATAATAAATAAATGAAAAAAATAAATAAAAATCAAAAAATTAGAGTAAAAAATAATTTAATATTTCATAGGTATCCAAAATGGTAATAATTTTTAATTGTTGGTAAATTTAAAATTTAAATCTTCCCTTGAGAAATGGGATATAAAAAAAAGTGAACGGTAAACTTTGAATAGGTTTTTGAATTCATTTATTCATTTAGCGTCGCTCTTCAATTAAATTACTACGAGCATCGACAAAGGATCTTGTTAGCTGTGCCAATAATTAGAAGGAAAATCGAACAACAAGGTGTGGCCTATTTGTATACACTTGTTGTTCTCCAGGTTAATAGGAAAAATCTCGAGTTTTTATAATCACCTGTTCCTAAAATTGTATTTCCATTCATATTATTTTCACTGCAATATGAGAATTAAAAAAATCTTCTCATTACTGAAAGATTTACAATGTTCTAAACAAATTACACTATTTGATTATTTATCATTAAAAATGTCTTCCTATGGTAATTTTTCTTTTCTTGGTAAATTTTGTCCTTCAGTGTTTGGATATTTAGCAAAACAATTAATTAATTATTTTGTAATTTTTTCTGTACCACTGTCAATATAGTTGTCGGTAATGATTTTCATCGTTATAAACTTACGCACTTGACGATAGAACAATTCACACTCGATCTTACCTGCAACAAAAGTAAAAAATGATTTTTAGTCGCATAAAATTAAATAATTAGAATCGAATTTCTAATTTGTTTAATAATAGAAATTGGGTTTTAAATTTGCCCATTGGGTTTAATAGAGATAGGGAAAACTGGTCAGTACTTTGTTGGGTTTATATTTGAATTTCTGCACGGGAATTTGAATTAATTTTCAATAAATTACCAAAGAATTTTGAATCCATTAATTAATTCCGGGTAGTTTTTCGAAAATTTCTTGGTAGTGTAAAGTTTAGGGTCTCTCGTTAGTGAATATAAGAAAGTTTGCGCCGCGAAATTATCAAGTATATATCGTAAATCGTGTTTTTGTTAAATTCTCCGATCAGCAGCCTCTTGCACATTGTGTAACAAAATATATTGATGTCCTAAACTTTTGAAAGATAGTTCGCTGTGGTAACTCGTTAATTCAAGCCACCACCAATCGCTGTCCATGACAAGGTGCTATCGATCAGAGTAATTTGTTGATCGTTGTCTAAGAAGAGGGATGGGAAAATGGTGAATGAGGCGCAGGAGTTAATTGCCCTGAAACTAGGGTCATTATGACACGATGGCGATAGAACACGGGGAATATAAAAAATTTCCTTAAATTATGTGTCAACATAAGACCATCTCAGCAAACAAAGTTCATTATTTCCTTAACTACCTCGAAATGGCATAGCAACAATCAAGATTATTTTTTTATATACTTATATATTTTTTCTCTATCACTTCTGCATAATAAAAGTCCATTAACATTTTTCCCTCATAAAGGAATGTGAATTTTTTTTATTTTTTACCTATTTAATTGGGAAATTCCCTAAACGAAAAAAATAATTCTATAAAGATTAAATAATTTTACATCGTTAATAAAGATAAAACATTTATCGAAAACAAATAAAATTTTAATAATCCTTTGGTTATTTTTATGTATTAATTATACATATATTTTGTGACCATTTGCAGTAAAAAATTTTATTTTGTAAATTTTATGTGTAATATTTATGCTCTTGATTATAGAGAAGTTAATAAAACAAATATATCGGGGAAAAAAAATTTTCAATTATCATATCAAGTTTGTGAAACGTTTAGAAAGTGGAGTATGAGTTTGTGGGCTGACTAAGACTGGGTATATCTACTTCCGGGATAATCGATTTGTTCTTTAAGATTACGTCAAGGGGATATTATCGAACCTTTTGTTATGGCACCTGTTGCAAATAAATTAACACTGTATGACCTGTATATTCGCACATATAATCTCCCCCTTCTCTTCTTTTTTAATTATTATTTCCGGTAAATTTTTGAATTTTATCATAAGATTAATTAGTAAAATAATTTAAAAAAGTAAAATAATATAATAAAGTAAAATAATCTTTTTAGTTCATTCAAGTGTTCGGAGGTATTAATAAATAATAATTAATGAATTTGCTTCAAAAGAAGGTTTACTTAATTTCAAAATTTATGTTCAGAGACATTTTCCTTTATATACTAAAAATAGTTTTTCTTGTCATAAAAATACTAAAATGTCATAATTTATAAATAATTTATAAAATGGATAATTCTTTCAGACAATAAAAGATTTTTATCGTGTTTTTATATCAGATTCTCATATGTCAAGTGTGATCAATCAAGTTTCTTGACATATTCACTGTCCATTTGTTCCATGTGCGTGACTACCCTTCTTTCATATTTGACAATAATCAAAATGAAGAATTTTTTACCCAAAAAATTATTTTTCGAAATAATATATAACGGGTAAAAAACGATTACGTAAGTAAAAATTGTTTAAAATATGAAAAAATATAAAGTAAAAATAATTTAGTCACTTATGGGAGGTGAGTTATACATTGAAAAAGAAATTTATTGGATTTATTTATAAGACTTGTTTATTATTAGATAAATATTTATTTGTTTTAAATAAAAATTATTTATTCCAGATAAATATTTATATTTGATGACAGACAAGTATTCGGTTATTTAATTCAAATGAATTTTTTTTCAGTGATATTGAATTACGAATTAGATACGTCTTTTGTTATATAGTTTTATATAATAGAATTTTGCGGCAAATTTACTTAAAAGCCAATGTCGACGTACGCTGAAGCGTGTTTCATTAACAAAACGCGAGCCTTTAGTGACCCGGGAATCGGACTTTCCTGACGGTACAACGATCGACTCGTATCAGGAGCACGTTCAAATTCAAGAGAACAAGATATTTCGATTAGCGACCATTCTCCACCCTATACAAATGTGTTTCCTGTCGCTTGCACAAACCCTGCTGAATTCCATTATATAACCTCGATCAAATTTCCCAAAATTTCCTCAAAGCCGTATACTAATTTTACGAATATCAATCAATTTTCAATATTCTATCATATGTCAATGAAGTTAGAAAATAAAATCGAAATTAAAGAAAGTATCAAAGCAAATTTAAGAAAAAAAAAAATACAAATTTTGTTTGCATAGTCAGTAAAGAATTTTTTTTTAAGCAAAATTGCTTTCTTTATCTTCAGTTGCAATAAAATTCCAATATTATATCTTTCTATTGACATCGTGCGGAAAAGGTTTATCAGAAAAGTGGAGGCAAGTTTAGTACACACTCTGTGTAAGAAAACAATAACAGTAAAAAAAAAGTCGGTATTAAAATCGTAGAACTGATATAAAAACCGGAAAACATTTAGAATGAAAATAATTGAAAAACTACTAGAGAGATTCAGATTAAAATTTTTTTTTTGCAAATTCTTATATTGCAAGATTTGAGATTATAGTTACTGTTCAGTTAGAACAAAATCTTGATTTAATATTAAATGATTTTATATTTCAGTTAGTCATTAGTCAGACAAAAGAAACAATTTTTATTATCAGTAGTACAAGTCAATATTGAGTTAGACAAAATGCCAAATTTTTAAAATCAGTAGTACAAGTTAGTCTTTAGTCAGACAAAAGAAACAATTTTTATTATCAGTAGTACAAGTCAATATTGAGTTAGACAAAGTGACAAATTTTAAAAATCAGTAGTAAAAGTTAGTCTTTAGTCAGACAAAACCATCAATCTTTAAAATCAGTAGTACAAGTCAATCTTTAGTCAGGCAAAAGAAACAATTTTTATTATCAGTAGTACAAGTCAATATTAAGTTAGACAAAATGCCAAATTTTTAAAATCAGTAGTACAAGTTAGTCTTTAGTCAGACAAAACCACCAACTTTTAAAATCAGTAGTACAAGTCAGTCTTTAGTCAGACAACATAAAATGTTCCAACATTAAAAAGAATACCCTTCCACTATTTCGCAAATTTCTATTATTCAGTAAAATCGAAAAAAACTGTTTTTTAACAATGAAAATTATCATTGTCCTCTATTTCAAGTCTGAATGTGGAATTTTTATTTAGTAACAGGCAAAAAATTGAATAACAAAATGTGAACAATGAAAGTTGACTATTGAAAACTGAAATGACACAAAGGGGTGTCAGATAAAAATTTTCTTGCGTAAAAAAATAAAATGCAATTTAAAGTTAAAAAGTGTAAAATATTGTATTGAAAAAGAAGGTGGAAAAATAGAATAAAAGTAGTACAATTCTCCACTTGATTATAATTATCGAAACAAAAAGTGTAAAATACGCGAACTTTTGTGTGAACAAGTAAGTTTTTGAGTATATATCTTAAAGTTCTTTTGCTTTTGTAGCTGAACAGTCAATTATCTTGCATACAAAGGCGTCACACAAGAGAGGACCGCAGACGAAAGCAGAAACGAGTGGATATATACAAAAAGAGGTTTGGGTGTCAGTAACAGACAAAAATCCAGTAACCCAGTTCCATTTTCAAAAAAAAAAAGAATATTTTTTTATAAAGTTGCATTAACGAATGTCAATAGCAAGTGTTTCAACGACTTTTATAATTAAAAATTAACACTATTAAAACGAGGAATATTAAAGTAACAAGTTTCTTCAAAACTTTTAAATTTACCAATTTCTGATTGCAAAAAAGAGTGTTTTTATTTAAAAAATTATAATACATGCAAACGAACATTTTTCTCTTAGGTATTTTCTCAGTTCAGATAGTTGAGAACAATTTTTTTTTGTTTGGGAATTTTTCTTTACTCTTTCCATAATTCTATGAAACAATGGAGTTTGCTTTTCCTTTTATTGCTGGCCTACGGGTTTCTGACCTGCGACCCCCAGTTTGTAGCCCTCTAGAATAAATTTTTCCGAAATCTTAAACTCGCGTGCGCGCGATTTATCATAAATTTGAATTGAAGTTCACATATGCAAAACAAATACATAATAAATTTGTGTTTAAATTAAAGACAAAATTAATACTTAAGAGAAAAATTTTCGTTTGTAAATTTTTAAATCTGAATTTTAACCAGAAGGGTAAAAAAGGTCATAAGTATTAAAAATTCCCATCAGGAAATGTTCTTTAAAGGTGAATATAACAATTTTATATTCATGGTATAAACTGTATAAAGTAAAAGGAGAATTATCAATATTAGCTTTGGGAAACATTGAAAGGCAACGGAATATTTTTTTTTTTTTGTATAAGAGCCGATACCTTTGTAACAAGTGAAACGTTTACCTAGAAAGGAGAAGAATGAGTAAATAAAAATGATAATTTAACAATCAAATGAATAAATATGAAAAAGGCTTGAATAACAAATGTCATTCTCTTAGGGGATTTAATGGTGTCATTTTCATTGAGGAAAATACATTAAAAGAACGTCAATTTGCATAGGATTGATTGGACATTATTCGAACAATGTTTTATCAGCTTTTTTCTCTTGAAAACGAATTATATTATTCCATTATACGGTATAGAAGTGGAAAACTATTAGACTTCAATTTTTCGTAGCTGAAAAGACAGTCTCTCTCTCTTTCTCTCTCTCGCACCATTTTATATCTATCGGTTAGTGAGAAGCGGAAAGGGAGAAAAGAAAAAGAAACCGTAATCACCGAGAAATCCCTTTGAAATCGAATAAAACGTTCACTGAGACTTTTCTTTCTCAAGACCAAAAAAAAAGGAAACATGAATTTTAAATTCGAACAAAGATTTTATGAGAGGAAGAGAAAGAAAAATTCTTATAAACTATTTTTTTAATACGATTTATTTGTAGGATTTTTTTCTATTGGACTAATTTCCGTTCAATGCTGTCAATTAATGAAAAGAAATTTCTTTAATTCTGCCTGTTGTATATTATAATCATAAATGAACATTTTTTAGATACTTTCCGTTCAAGAAGAAATAATTAAAAATGTATTATTGTCGTGGTTTCAGATTTTAAGAAAAAATTCATTCATTGTATAAAATGACATGTCAAATTTTGACTCTAAAGATACAGACGATCTTCTTGATATGCAAAACTACCTGAAGCTTGAGAGCACAAAGGGAGCTGTCAAGCTGGCAATTAATTATCCGCTTGGTGACATGCACATTTTGTTGGGTGTATTATATATCAGACATGAAATACATCCGAGACGATCTTGGTATACTATAAGCGATAGCGGTGTTATTACCCTCTCCTTTTTGTGCAAATCAGAGGAAACCGCATACCATGTAAATGAATTAACCTCGAGATGCTCAACCGTGACGTAGACATTTACCTGTTCCTCAGAGTGGAACGTGAGACTACCGGTCTATTCAAATTTTTAATTGTTCCAAGTAAATTGAATTGTCTAATTAGAATTTTTGTTTTTAAACATTTTAAATTATCGGATTGAACAATTTTAACTTTATTTGATGTAATTTTAATTGAAAAATTGTGATTAGACAAAAGTAAATTTTTTTAAAACAAATTATCAGCAACAATGAGTTTATTTACATTTCATCCGTTTTAGTCAGATAATAATACGAATTTAAAATATGAGTAGTATTAATCAGCCTTTAGTCAGACATAGAAATTTGAAATAATGGGAATCTTTGTCTTACTATTAAAAAAATTGTTTATAATCACTCAAAAGAATTAAACTTCCAACAAATTAGAAAATCAGTAGTATAAGTCAGTCATTAATCAGGCATAGCAATTTAAATATAGACTTATCTTTGCCTCAGTAGTAAATGTTTGGAACTTTTTATATCAGTAGAATAAGTCAGTCTTCAGTCAGACACAATAACTTGATATATTCGTCTCAGTAGTATAAGTCAGCCTTCAGTCAGACAAAAGAATAAATTTTCAATTTCAGTAGTATAAGTCAGCCTTCAGTCAGCCAAAATAATAAATTTTTAAAAATTTTCAATTTTAGTAGTATTAGTCAGCCTTCAGTCAGACACAAGAATAAATTTTCAATTTCAGTAGTATAAGTCAGCCTTCAGTCAAACATACAAACTTTACATAATAGAAATCTTCGTTGTATTGTAAAAAATTTTTTTAAATCACTCAAAACGGTGAAATTTACAACAAATTCGAAAATCAGTAGTATAAGTCAGTCATTAATCAGGCATAACAATTTAATATAAATACTTATCTTTGTCTCAATAGTAAAATTATGGTTCAGTCAGACAAAATAATAAATTTAAAAAAATTTTTCAATTTCAGTAGTATAAGTCAGTCTTTAGTCAGACAATAAATTTATCTTCTCAGTAGTATTAATTACTACAGTTGCACTCAATTTCCGGGGAATTTTTAAAATTGGGATGTAAAAGTTCTAAAAAAAGTAATAAAAAAATAGAATGAACCAATTTTAGGTAAATTTTGAAAACATCGCAGTAAAAGATTAAATAGCATTTTTCATGCTTCAACAAATATTTATTACAGGTATTAAAATTTTTGTTAATTTTATCACACGTGGTAGAATTTTTGTTGACTTTCTTTTTGTTGATTTTTCATTAAAAATTTTGAATGTTTATTTTCAACAAATAAAAATGTTTTGTTTTTTGTTTAATATCAGATCTGTGGATTTTATGTATAAATTTTTTAAACATCTACATGGGTATAAAAAAAAGGAAAAATTTTCGATATTGAAATAATGGACATGACAAGAATTTTGTCGTTTTGACTCCATGTGTCAGAATTGCACATCAGCGCATTTCGATTGTGGATTTCCGCAGAATGATCGTCTGCAATATACAACTGGATTCAATTACCTTGGCTTTAATCCCCCCCCTCCTCACCATTGTCGATTGGATGAATCCAACCCAACATCCCACCGCACATACTTTGCCGGTGTTTCCGATTACAAATAACTTTGCCTATCTCCCTTTTCCTAAATCAAAATTTCTTTTAAAATCATTCATCTCGAATGATTGAAAAATAAATCTCATCATTGATGAAATATTTTATTTTTATTTTTTTTTCAATGTTTAATAACAATTAAATTCTTTTTTTATATTCCTCTCCTTGAATATTTAGGAAAATTTTTAATTTTGAAATTTTTTTCTCTATTCTTGACATTTCTGTTCGTTTTCGTGTTGAATATTTTTGCATTAAAATTTTTTCATCGCTGTACTTATTTTTACAGCAGGAGATTATAAAATTAAAAGAGAACAATTTGGAAAATGTTTAAATTTTATTTCTAGATGAAAAAGCTTTTGCTTTTTCTTAAAAAATATACATAAATTTAAAATAAATTCCAGATATGAAATAATATCCGAAAATGTTGTATGTGAAACTTAATCGAAATAAGCTTTAGAGTAGATTAATTTCTTTTTCTTTAAAATAAAAATAAAAAAACAGTATTCAAAGTAATTTAAAAATTTAAAATGGTACTTGATTTTTCATACTTTAAGGGAGTGTTAAAAGTATTTCGTTAAATATTTATAATATTGTCTACTTTTCTTGTAGAAAAAGAAAAATTTTATCTAATTAAATTTTTTGTCGTTATTCTTCTAAATATATCTATTAATCACAAGTTATTATAAGATTAAATAGGGAAATTCAACTGACATTCAGGAATTCTGACATATACCTTTTATATAAAATGAAAGAGCTCTCAGATTTAATATTCAAAGTTACAAGGTCTACAAAAAAAATATTACTAATGTTTATATAAGGTAAGAGAGTGTCAACAGAAATTTTCGAAAACATGCTTACGTAATATTACGTCAAAGAATTATTCTATTTTTGTTTCAATTAAATTTTGTTTGAATAATTTAGAAAAATTTGTTATGTCATTCTTTAACAAATATTTTGAAATAAACTGAAATGATGAAATGAATTCAAAACAGAAAAAAATTTTCTTAATGAAAAATAATTCTACCTTGGTATACGATCGTAACTGTCCCAACTTGTCAGACAGTTGTAACTGCTATATCTACTCGAAGTCGCCATCACTGTCTTTCTTCTCTCTCTCTCACACACACACTTCGATTTCGATTCAACAATCGATCATCCAGTATCAATATTTCCCTTTCATGTTTGATAATTACTTTTTCCTTTATTCGCAAAAATTTAATGAAAATTTGTCTCAGGACACATTTAACCTAAATAGTTCACTCCTCTTCAATTTTTTTTTTCAACTTTTATGAAAGATTATCATAATTATTAGAAATCAATTTTCAACTGTCTCGATTCTTCATTTTTTGTTATCCTTTCTCTCCACACACCTCGTGAATTACTAAAGTTTTGCCACTGCATAAGAATTGTGAAAACAATTCACTCATTTCAAATTTTACCCTCTTGAAAATTTTCATTCACTTGGAAAAAATTCACTAATTTTGAAATTATTTTCACCTTGGCTTAATATTAAAGTACTTTTTATTTCTTCTATTTTAGGCTTCTTTAAATTCATATTCGGGACTATTTCTTTATATATAATTTCCCAATAAGATTTACACTTATGTAGATATCTAAACTATAGATAGATATATGTTCGCGCACTTAATTAGGTTTGCACACCTGATTAAATTTTAATGGCTTTATACCCGTAGGATATATGTATATGCTGTATATATATTTATATATATATATATATACTTTCGTGCAGTGCTTGGTAAAAAATACAAGTTGTAGAGATTGAAGAAAAATAATGTTATTTTCGGAACTAAGCCACTAGATTTTGGACCACAACACTAGTTTTTTTTTCTTAATTGGACCGTTCGTTGCCGATTGGACCACTTGAATTTGATACTCTACGCAAAATGAGTCTTCTTTATGAAATAAACGTTCATTTCATTTTCAATGTGCACAGAATTATCCTTTCACATTCGAAATAGTTTTCTTTTTGTTATATCCAAAACAGACGCTCCATTCTTTTTCACTTGAAATTGTTTTCCACAAAATTCTCCTCTCCTGTATTTTTATAATTAATTCTTCCTTAAATGATGCCAAATTACTTTAGTTTATCCAGAGGAAATTATTTCTTTTCCAAATTGTAATTATATAATCGTTTTTTTATGAAATTGTTTGATAAAATAAATTTTTCCCTTTTCTGAGACAAAATTGTCCCTTATTATAATTCTTTGTGGAAAATTAATATATAGGTATATAATTCTATAAGAAATCCCTAGTTAAAATTATTTCCCGTTGTAGAAAATTTCCCGCTTTTCGAATTTTTGACACTCGATTTTAAAGTTTTTGTAGAAAACAATAAAAAATTATTTCCCATGTAAAATTTTCTCACTTGTGGTATATTCTCCTTTTGAAATAATCCTTTAGGGGAAGCAAATAACTTCTACTTGAATCAATTGATTTGTTTCGATAGGAAACAACTTTTATGCTTTTATTTCACACTCGTCATTCTATAAGTTATATTTTTAATTACACTCACACTGTTGAAAAAATTTCATTACGTTTAATATTCCTTGTTAGGTTGAAATATTCTTCCTTTGTGTGAAATAATCTTCATTAGGTGCTACACTCTTTGTAATATATATGTATATGAATTTTCTCTTCATTAAATTGAAATAATTTTTTTATATTAATTGCTCTTTATATATATATACACGAAATGACTCTTCGTTAGACGAAATAGATTTCTCGATTCGCGTATATGTTTTATATATATTAAAAATATTCTACGTTATTGGACCCGCCAACCAGCGTTTCAACTTGGTTTGTAAATTTAATACATATAAGAAAGTTACTGCCACGCAACTCGTCTTTCGTGTCTCTACATTACGTCCTTAACCGATATACATGTGTCCTAACGATTGATTAGTCGTCGAGGGCGAGATATGTCGTGAAAGGTCGAATTTGTCTGTGAAAGAAAAAGTTTTTTCGCAAAAAAAAGAGAAAAAAGGGGGGCCAGAAGAAAAAAAAGAAGCGTCCCAGGTGCCAAGTTTCCGCCAGGCCTAATGAGCCACTCCACCTGTTCCCAAGTTCTTTTGTCGGTAAAAGCAATAAGGGGTTCGTTAAACTCCGAATTGAAATTGATTTCCACCCCCTCCTTTCGTCCCCCCACCATCCACAATTTCGAAACACCACTGATTATCACTCCTTTCGAAATAATCGCCAATCGCTGGGAATTCTCGTCCAAAACATGTCTCAATTTTATCACAAAAAAATCACCGGAACTTTCCTCAGACATATATGATTTGCGCTTTTTTATTTCACTCTCTATCCCCCCCTCTGTCTCCTTTCTTGACTAATAAGAATTTAACGTCTGTCACAAAATTGTGTTTCAGGATCAGTTGTTCTTCCAATTCCGGGCCAAATTCTCGGCGGTATTTCATTAAATTTGCTCATTTTTTTTATTTTCTTCTTCTGGATATTTGAAAAAATGACGGTTTGTCGCTACCGGAAATATGAAATGGCGGGGATGTTTAAAAAATTCAAACGTTTCATTGTTTTGAAAAATAAAGGATTTTTGTTTGTTTTTTCGATTAATTGATGAGGGGATAATTTATAAGACAACGACACTTTCGTTTTAGAAATTTCATGTTTTTTTTTCTTTTTCTTTTTTGGTCTCTTTTTAATTTTGGAGGGGAAATTGGGTTTTTGTCTTCTTGTCTATTTTGGCTTGATTGTGATAATTGAGCGTTGATCCGCGCGAAAACGGTTTTGACCGCACGCACTTTTCGCCGTTTTCGCGCGATTCATTTGCGCGCCGTTGAAAGGCCGAGAGAGCCGATGAGACTCTTCTAAGTTCGAATAACAGGAAGCCGCTTATTCGGCGCTCGTGGAACAACGCCAACTGGTGGTAGATAGGTTCAATGTGATGGGAAATTCTGCGCAAGACGAGTTAGGAAACAAGCAAAGCAGTGAAAGCATCCCCCAACGTATAAGAGGACGATTGCGAGGAGTACCTCGAAATACACGTATAAACATTGAGGTCTAGATGAAAAATAATAAATTGCGCCCCGCCCCCTTTCTCTCTCTCTCTCTCTGTCTCTCTCTCCCACTCCACCGATATATGCACTCTCGACTCCACTTTTACCATCATCAATCTATTTCCTTTTCTAAAATGTGCATCTTATCTCAAGAAAATCGCAATATGATGACACTACCGACAGAATCATATTATTACACATTTCTCATATAGAAATATTTTTGAATAGATAAAAATTCATATTTCACATTTGGGTTGCTTGAATATATTTCTAATTTTTCATTTATGTAATATTAAAAATTGTTTTCTTGTACAATTTACAAACTGTTGCAGAATAAAACAAATTTTAGAAGTTGCAAATTAAATATTATGCTATTCTGCCGCCAATCTATATCTAATAAAACATCAATCTTTAATATTAAAAATTGTTCATAGAAAATTCCGATCCAATAAAATTTATTGTCATTATTATCAAATCTTTCACCCAACTGCATTTTTGTATTCATAGAGTATAGATTCTACATTCACATCGTTCGCAAGAATGTCTTTTCTGAAAGTCTCTATATTTTCTCGATGAAAAATTTTTCAATATACATTTTAATTACCACATTTTTGGAAAATATTAAACATTTGTCAATAAATAAAAAATTAGTATAAATATCGAATTTGAAAAATACTGCAAAAACAAAAAAAAAATTTTTTCTTTAAACAAAATTATTGGGAAATCACTTTAAGACCAGGCAACTATTTTTTTCTTTTTTTTTTAAACTGGAGACGATTTTAAGTTTACGGATTTTGAAGGTGGTTTCGTAATTTAATCACACCGGGAAATGGCACTGAGGCGGTAAAAAGAAGACAACATATCGACAGTAAGCTTTTAGCTTTTCTAAGATCCAGAAGTTTATAATAAAAATTATTTTTTCTAAAAATAGTCTTTATAAATAGTCTTTTATTATCATATGAAAACTTTTCGCATTCTAATAATACCGTTTGGAACAATTATCCAATTATATCACATTTATACCATATTGCAAATGTCAACTATTAAAATATAAAATTTTTCTTATACAACTACGAGTAAGTTCAAAGGGTATTTTTAAATTTCATATACGAGTATTAAATAAAGAAAAAAAAAAAAAAAAAACGAAAATGAGAATTTCCGAGAATTAATATTATTATTTTTTATGTGGACATATTTTCTCACTTCTCTTATATATATGAGACAATTATGCGAGAGAAAATAAAAGTCACCATAAAAAGCATTCTCACAATTCCCTTTTGATTGTCGCATATATATATTATAATTGAATAAAATCTCGAAATATATAATTAAATGTGTAAAATAAAGATTATATGATTATAATTTGACCGCGAGACTGATACTCAATTATGGTCTACAATTCACAAAATAACGAGCTTGTTCTGCTTGTTTCAAGTCGTAAATGGAGGCAAGTTAGTGCTCTTTAATCTTTACAAATGACCAGATAAATGGGGTTATGCTAAATTGGCTTTACATACAATTTTTAACTGGCTTGTATAACTGAAGTTTTTTCTAACTTTTTCATTCTATAAAATCAAAAAAATTTTTCTTTAAACAAACATTATTATATTTGACAGCAAAATTATAATTTAAAAATAAATTTTTCTTTATCAATAATATTAACATGAAATATTTTGTCTCAGTAGTATAAGAGCATTTAAGTCAGACAAAAAGACAAATTTTAAATATCAGTAGTACATGTCAGTTTTTAGTCAGACAAAACGACTAATTTCAAATATGAGTAGTACAAGTCGGTCTTTAGTCAGACAAAATGAACAATTTTTATTATCAGTAGTACAAGTCGCTCTTCTGTCAGACATAATAATTTTAAAACTTGAAACCTTCTTCTCAGTAGTAACAGTACATTTAAGTCAGACAAAGCGACAAATTTTAAATGTCAGTAGTGCAAATCAGTCTTTTATCAGACAATAAGATAGAATTCAAATGTTAGTAGTACAAGTCAGTCTTTCGTCAGGCAAAATCAATTTTTATTATCAGTAGTACAAGTCGCTCTTCTGTCAGACATAATAATTTAAATACTTGAAATTCAAATATTAGTAGTACAAATCAGTCTTTCGTCAGGCAAAACGATCAATTTTTATTATCAGTAGTACAAGTCGCTCTTCTGTCAGACATAATAATTTAAATTCTGAAAACCTTCGTCTTAGTATCAAAAGATTCTTCACAGTTTCTAAAAATGATGAAATTTCGAACAACTTTAAATGCCAGTAGTATAAGTCAGACTTTAGTTAGACACAATAACATTTTAATTTTTAATTTTCCGATGTAATAGGAATTGTAATTCCCGACGAAAACTAATCGGAAATTAGTAATAAATTCTTACTAGGTTTGCTAATTTCGAAAGTTTACTATTTACTTTTACAATTTACAAAGTAATACCTAAACCGTCTGGAATTTCTCCGCATTTCTGGACTTTTAAGAATGAAATCTCAGAATTCAAGTTCACGACCCAGGGGAACGGAAAATCTTACCCGTAGCTTTATTACTGCGGTGCTCAAGGGAGTACGAAGTGTAGGTGCACCAACAGGTAATATTGGGAAACCTAGATTTAAGCAAAAGTGGAAGCACTTCCAAACCGTTGAGTAGCATCAGTGCGAAGAGTGCGTAAAGTACCCTCGAAGGTTGATAACTAGGCCATCAATCAAGAGCGCAAGTTTTCCGACAAAAAAAATGGAGGAAAAATGTCCTGCGGCATTCAAAGAATCAAAAAAAAATCCAACATTGCAAAAATCTATCGTATTGAATTTTTGTTTGTTTGTTTTGAACATACTTCAGGATGTTTGGTGGCAAAGCATTGCAGTCATTAACAGTTTATAAAAATAAAAATGATTGATCTAATGTGATTATTTTATATCAAAGTTCTCCTGGCGAGTATATATACAAAAAGTGACCCGGATTTCCTGCCTTCATCAAGTTCAATCGAGTGCCTAGTCGAGACGGAACGGGAAATGAGAGTCACGTTGCAGGAGACGATAGATAACGGCACAATATTCACACCATTTTCAGCATACTGATAAGGAGAAAAGGTCATGAGCTCAATATGAACATTAAACGCATTACTAATAATAAAGGAACCTGGACTTGTTGGAATTTGTTCTCCATTTTTTCAGAAAGAAAATATTCAAAGCATTTTTTCTTTACAATAAAGACAATATCTTTCTGTAATTTACCATTTAACATGAGATTCGCTGCTTAACCATCTGCGGAATGCTTGCAATTCTGCAATTTCAATTCACGTTAATCGAGACCAGAGAGATAGAGAAATTATTCTAGAAACCAGATCCCTGAACATCCGTAAAATCCCGATATTTCGCATTTAATCAAATCATTTACGAATCAAGCATCTAAGATGTTGCCTAAAAGTAGATAAAGAGAGTTCACAAAAAAGCAAACATCCATAGTTAATAATTGGTTGAGGCAGAATGTCTTCAAAAGATAAATATAATAAATATAAATAATGATAACGGCAATAAAACATTTCCTAGTGGAAACGAATGGAGTGGTAAAGATTTCGAAAAGTAACTTGTAAATAGCATTGACACCCCCGAGGGTACAGTAAAATACTGAAAGAAGGTGGAAATGCAAGAAGTTTGTTTCGCACCACTTGTTTCAACGAATGGTTCAATCGATCCGTTTGAAGAAATAGTTGAACATGTAGCATTAAAGAAACACACACACACACATGCCCACTTTTGTATCCTACATTTATTCCTAGAAAAAGTTAATAGCTTTCGAAGAATGGCCATAAAGTGACCAACGGCAATTATTTTCAACCATAAATACAATCATTTCTGTTATACAGTTTCACTCAACAACTTCAATATTATAAAAAAAATTTCTTAGTTCTAGAACCACCATAACAGTTGAATTGATTTTCAATCATATTTACAAACGTTTAAGAACAATTATTGTTAATACCGTATAATAATTTTAGACATACGAATTAGAAAATCATTATTAAATAACAAATTTAGTTTTCAATAAATTACTGTAACATAATATTATATTTAGGTATAATTGAATTTTTTATCGCAAATAAAAGTAAATAATCACCAAAAAAAAATTCAAATATTTAAAATTATTTAGAAGACAGAAAATTCTAAAAGTGATTTTGCATTATATTTCCACAAGCTTTATAAAAATATCATTTAATTAAAAACTCGAGAGGCAATTCTCATGTTAAAATCGATGTTAATTCAGTTTGCTCCAGCGATTATAATCAGTACAAAAGAAGATATCAAAACGGGAATCGAAATGCAGAAACTTCCATTATTCGAGGCTTTGAAGTCCCACAAAGCCAATTAAACTCAAACACAATTAACAAACCTTGTTAGAAAAGCAAGTAAAACATAATTTGCACAGAAAGCAATAAGCATATATTTATTTCAATCTCATTTTTAAATACTATAAGTAATTCTTCATCTTTTTCTTGTCTTTGGCGCTTTTGATTATCTTCAGTTTGATAATATTTTGATAATATTCCAATTCATATTCAATAATACATAGAACATTTAATTTTACAAATTCTTTGTATAGTATATTTTTCTTATTTGAAGGATTATATAGTGAGTTGATGCAAATCGCGGAGAAATTTTGTCCACACGTCTAGGAGCTTCTAGCTAAATAACCGCATCTATATACGAAAGTTTGAAACTTTTGAGTTCCGTTGGTTCGTATGTTTTCTAAGTTTATCCTCGTCACTGAGAAACTTCACGCCTTTGGTTGCAATTGAGAGCACAGCATGTCAATCTTCTGTTGAATTAGGATATTCAAAGTCTGCTTTTCTTTTTTTTTGATGAAAAAGTTTCTTGCATGTCAATAAAAGACAAATGTGTCAATTGTGTCACTAATATCACTAATATCACTAAATTATTAGGGAGATTTTATAATTAACTGTTTTGAATTATTTTAATTCTGAAAGTATCTGTTAATTGAGTAGATCAATTTTATCATATCATTAAATCCATTTTATTGGATGACATTCAATATTATTAGAAGTGGAAAATTATTTACAAGGCAGAAAATTTCGAAAGAAAAATCATCGATGGTCTTATTTTAAATTATCGACGAAGAAGTTATTATTTCGAGGTAACGTCGATGTGAGACCAAATGATGGACTCATGATAAACCAGAGTTGAAATTATCAAGCTCAATGCGATTAAACGTAATATCGTTGAGACTCCACTTCCGCTGCATTAACTCTCGCAAACACAGCGAAACGAAGCTCTACTCCCTTCGAAGGGATTTCATCCCTTCAGTTTTCTTTTTCATACCGTTGACTAAATTATCCCTCAACTAAATTAAATACCTTTAGTCCTTGATAACAATTACTTTCCATCTTCAGCATTGACAACAATTTAAAAAAAATGCTTTCTGTACAAAACAAAAATCATAAAAATCTTTTTCACATAAATATAGTTTACAAGTTTCTCCAAAATAGATCCAGTTTTCTAGGAGACGGATAAACTGTTTATGTTTTGTATTATTTATTACTACATTGATAATTAATAAACAATATAATATTGATAATTAATAAACAATATAATATTGATAATTAATAAACAATATAATATTGATAATTAATAAACAATATAAATAGGAAATAATAATATTCAATATAGTAATTAACAAGAGAATGTGAAAATTAATGGAGTAAATGGATTGGAAATTGTATGAGGGGGATGAAAGTTGAAGTAGAATGGGGGGGAGAGTGTGGGGGAGGTTATTAGTTGGTGGTTTTTCCACAACAGGTGTATGGTGGCAGCACTTGATGCTAGGTTTCCTGAAGCACCGACGGCTGGCGTCCCCTGTTTATTTCCATAGATTCAAGTTTGCTTACGAACTCCCGTTTACCTACAGCTACCAACATACATTCTCTCAACTAAGAATAACAATACATTTAAGCTATTAATCGACAATTGTGTGCTTTTACAGGAACAATAGAAACACAAATAAACTTTACATGGGCATATTTACACTCTTATAACTGCAGCATTCATCTATTCATTCAAATTATTAATTATACCTTAACCAACCCTCTATAATTAATTTTGAACCTTTGTTTCTTCATTTTCGAGTTGTTCTTTTAAATAATTTACATTGTTTGTTAAAGTCAACAACTGAAAATTCGAAACTATAATTTACTTTAGAGGGAAATTTATCGTTCCCAATTTTTACAAACATAATCGTGTTTTGACGAATATTGCATAAAAAATTTTTTATTGGATTCAGCAATACAAGATTTTAAAAAATGAATCGCTAATTCAAGCGAAAATATTATTGTCGCGTATTTAGTATAGTTTTATTTTAAACTCTTTCGAAGCTGACAATTTGGTTAGCGTGGAACAAAAAGCATTTATATGACTTTGACAGACCTTGATTTAGGATTGTCAGTGTTGAGTGAAACCATCTGGAAAGATAAAATGAAATTCAATCGGGACTACAATGTACAATAGGTGTATTATTCGTGCCCTCTCTAACTCTTGCCTTGTCGCAAATTGAATTTAAAGAGGAACTAAATCCAATAAATCGAAATTGGTAATAAATAGCAGTCATTTTGAAAAAATTCTAAATCCTTTTTCTAAAGGAGATTGAAATTTTTCTCAATTCTTGCAAAATTTTCAAATAAGTAGCACATACATTGTAAATAGGAAATAAAGAGCTATTTATTTAAATATATTTACGTAACATTCGAATAAACAAGTCAGTCTTTAGTCAGACAAAATGAACAATTTTTATTATCAGTAGTACAAGTCGCTCTTCTGTCAGACATAATAATTTCAATACTTGAAATTCAAATATTAGTAGTACAAGTCAGTCTTTCGTCAGACAAAATAAACAATTTTTGTTATCAGTAGTACAAGTCGCTCTTCTGTCAGACATAATAATTTAAATTCTTGAAACCTTCTTCTCAGTAGTAACAGTACATTTAAGTCAGACAAAGCGACGAATTTTAAATGTCAGTAGTGCAAATCAGTCTTTTATCAGACAATAAGATAGAATTCAAATATTAGTAGTACAAGTCAGTCTTTCGTCAGGCAAAACGATCATTTTTTAATATCAGTAGTACAAGTCAGTCTTTAGTCAGGCAAAACGATCAATTTTTATTATCAGTAGTACAAGTCGCTCTTCTGTCAGACATAATAATTTAAATTCTTAAAACCTTTGTCTTAGTATTAAAAGATTCTTTACAGTTTCTAAAAATGATGAAATTTCTAACAACTTTAAATGCCAGTAGTATAAGTCAGACTTTAGTCAGACACAATAACTTTCTAATTGTTAATTTTCCGATGTAATAATGTAATATATTTACGTAACATTCGAATAAACTGAAATTTACATACAATTTTATTTTATTATAAAAAAATTTCACTAACCAATTTTTTTTACCACTAAATCTATTTTTGGTAAAAGAAAGTAATTTTATATCGGAGTAATTTTATTTTCGGTAGCACAGTTTTCTAAGTCTGATTTTCATTAACTTCTCCGACTCAACTATAGGAAAAGTGATTTTTACGGTTTCCGGAAATTTCACGGTAAGAGACTTTCAGTGTAGAAAGTCATATTATCTATAATACGAAGTCCAACGATTTTTCTCTGAAAAAATTGTTCCAAGTTTTTGTAAAAACAGAAACACTATAGCATTTCAAACATTCTTTTGGAAATAATTTCATTTAGTTTTTTTTTAAACGAATACATAATAAAAATTTCAAAAAACTTTTTTTTTTGTAATTTTTTTTGAAGACAAAAATTATGTTCTGTCGAGGAAAACTTTAGATGAATATAGTTAATAAGAACTTGATATTCAATGAACGGTGAAGTGTATATTAAAAGTCGGAAGAAGAATAATGTTTCAATACAGAGTATTATCGAAACGAGCAAGAAAACGCCATTTCACTTTCACACTTATCCCACAAAATCCGTAAACTTCTTTTTTCTCCCCTATAGTAAACGAAAACAAATGACAATCTCACAACGAAATAGCCTGAGTGAATTCCCATTACTTTTGATTACCGTTAATGCTTGAGAATTTAGGCTAAAGCTTGCACTAAGACCTCTTCTTCCTTAAACTTTCTTTATCTCAAACTATCTGTTCTGGAATTTAATCCTCCAATAAATATTTGGGTCAAAAAATAAAAATTCCAATGAAATGGAGCAATAAAACTAATTAACTTTAGTTCAAAAATAAAAAACGAAACGAAACGAAAATATTTATTTTTAAATTGGAGAGAATTAGAATCTATTTTAGTACTTTTATATAGATAAATCTGTCAGTTTCTGTTAAATGCACTTGAGCACTTTTAAAATATTAATCCTTCTTACAAAAGGTTTCAGCCTTTTTTAAAATGAATTAAATGGAAATTTTATTGGATTGAAATTTTCCATTATTGTGACTAGAGGAAGGAAAAGAAAAATTATTTAGAAATTAAAAAATGAGAATATTTATTTTTCAAGTAGAATGGAATTCTTTTTTTATGTTTAAAGAACCAAGGAGCTTCATTTAAAAATAAACCTTTACGTCCTCATGGCTATGAATATTTTACAGAGGTATGAAACAGATTAACAGAAGTTATAAAATGGAGGAAGTCAGATGTTTCTCGATTTTTATATGTATAGGTTTTACGGTTGCACTTCGATGCGGCACATTGCAGTTGCAGTTGCAGTTGAACTTGCGAAATTTAACTACATTTATACACGTCACAATAAGGTATAGGTATAGAGACCAGAGTGGGAAAAATAAAGATCATTGTTGGCCCACTGCCAAAAATACATATTTTTCTATCATTATGGAACAGAATATTCACGCCAAAAGGCACAATATATTGATGCTAAAAATTCATCAATTTTAATAGAATTCCAGGTGCATTTTGCAAAAATCTATTTTTGTCAATTTTCAAAATGAACTCCAAGACAAAACCAAAAATTTAAGATTCAAAATTCGCTTTCCTCGTGGAACGTCTTCTATAGAAGATTCAATAAATTCCACTCCAAGAAATTTGAATAGTATTCTGATATTTTTCAAATACTTTCATGTCTTTGCCAACCAATATTTTATTATATTGAAAATTTTTTCATCTCCCCTGTCAAGAACGATAAGAAAACTTATAGATATTCGAAAAAGTGACCCTTCACCTGTTTTCCCATGACCTCTCTCACATATATATGACATTTCAACTCTAAACTTTTATGCTTCAAGACAGACGGAATAAAATATTGCACGCTTTATTACGTGCGCTCTGTGCATTTCTCGTTTATACAAATTTCAAGATGAAAAGAAATTATGTCCAATGAAAACGAAAATTCGCAAATATAAAATTCTCCTAATGTTAATTGAACTTAGTCGCCATTTTCAATCCGTCATTCTGTATGAATTAAAAAAAAAATTTTCCATAAAATATTTTTTCTTTAATGTTTTACATCAAAACAAGATTCCTTGGGGTGAAAGAGAAAATTTTGTTCGATAACGAAATATTGATCAACAGAAAGTATATAACTTGTTTAAAAAAAATCCTGTAAAAGAGGAGACGAAAGAGACGAAAGATAAAATAAAATATGAAAGAAGGTAAAATACTGAAAAACACTGCAGCAGATGTAAAATTTATTTTTAGAATGCAATCAGATATGGAAAAAAAACTCACTTCATTGAAATAATATAAAAGCATCGGGAAGAAAATACTTAACAAAGTATAAAAAAGGGAAGAAAACAATTGAAGAGTATAAAAAAGGGAAGAAAATAATTGAAGAGTATAAAAAAGGGAAGAAAATAATTGAAGAGTATTTTAGAAAGATGAGATTCGTTTTATTAATGCAAATAATGCGTGCATAATAAAGAAAACTTACCTAGGAATTTGAAATGCAATTTCGTCAAGAGAATCACTTGGTTGAAGAGGAGCTCTTTCGAAAAGTTTACTTGGGCCCCGATGTACCCTATTGGAATACTGCATTGACCCAGCAGTGGGTTGGGGTTGGTCCCCGCAATTGGTCCCTCGTTGACCACCCTGACCTCCTCGTTTTTGTTTTTTCTTTCGATCCTCCTCCGCCTGACGGCGAAGGTTGTGCAGTCGGAAGAAAAACACCGACATGTCTGCTCGGAAACGAACCAGGAACAGGCAAATTCAAAACTCGCTTTTTTAATTCGAAAACATTACTTTTCTTTTCTAAAAACACTTATCATGCAATTCACATTCCGCTAATGCTAATTTTTCACTGAACGGTTATTTTAAACTTTAAAGATATTTTAATAATAGGCAAATCAAATGTTAGCTGTAAGTAAAAATATAGAGTAATGAAACGTTTTGGAAATCAATTTCATGCTTTGGTGGATGCATAGTTTATAGAGGTCAAACTGCATATTTGCAGGTCAAGCATACAGATGCAGATTCATGAAACAAAATCTCTAGAATGTTTTTTTGGGTCACTATGACTCAAGACTTATATGAGGATTATAAAAGTCCTTGTAAAGAATTTGGAGAAAGTTGGCGGTATCGGACACCTTGAATCCTGCAGTCTGGAGACCAAAAACGAGCAAAGGATTTCGATTTCACTGCAAGCGAGATATATCAAGCAGATGAAGTTTTGACGTCCAAGTGCAATGATGTGCACTATCGATTAATTGTCCGCTTACCACTGGAACTAACTGTCGATAAAGCAATTGTACTCAGGAGAGATTATCTTTACAGTTTCCCCTCTTCCCTAGAAAAAAAGTCAAAGTATCCAGGCAATTTCGAATACTCCTAATTCAAAATGACCTATAGAACGCTGATGCTCATAAACGTGATAAGCAATAAGTAAAACAAGTATCCAAATAAAAATTACAAATTAGATACCCGTGTAGAAATTCCCCCCTTTTCCCTATTTAAAATAGGGCTCTGACAAGGGCCTTGCAGGAAACTAGGAAAACTAGTTAGACCCTTGCTAAAGCCCTATTTCAAGCACGGGTATTTCTACTTTTATTTATTTTTATAAATTATATTTTATTTATAAATTATTTATTTATTTTTATATTATATCTAAATTGAGTACCAAATTCCTCTTACGGAACAAGTCATTCATCAAAGAAATCTCTTTATTGCCACGACTGGAGAGCAAACGAAGACCTAGTAACAACATTCATCTTTAAACTTTTCCGATTTCGTGCTCATTTTGCTCTAGAGTCGTAAAAGTTCAACTTTGACTTTCACGAATCCATCTAAAGGACGTGATTGTAAGTGGTCAGAGGAAAGTCGAGAAATGAAGAACAGACGTGGTTTCCAAACTATCAGCAAAGAGAGAAAGAGGGACTTGCTTCAAAGTTCAGAGGGTTCCAGCCATCAAGGGATGAAGTTCGTTTAGAAGATTAATTGGTCAAGATTGGATGGTGTAAATCAAACCGTGAAAATTAAATTTCAACAATATAAAATTTATTTACTTGAAAAAAAATATTTATAAATGTATTCAATATCACTCGGCAGTCTATGATTGTGCGGCAAAATATTTAAATCAATGTCGCAATTAATATTTCATAAAAGATCATTCATGTGGTTCCCCTAGTGAATAGGGAAAAAAGTTTTGAGCAAAAGGAAAAAAACTGATGATTGTATATATATCAGAAAAATTGACTGCGTTAAATCCTTGGAGAGCAATGTCAGAGTATCTTAAAAGTAGACACACTTTGACTCACTCTCTCTCTCTCTCTCTCTCTTTCCTTGTTTAGCCATTTCCTTTATTACAAACTCCCGAAGATTTATAAACCGGACAACTTTCTCCCACTTATCACAAATGTTCTTTAATAAAGAAATTTTTCACTTACTTTTTTCGAAACAGAAAACAAGTCAACGTCATGTACAGTGAACGTAAATCTTAATTAACTTCTTCACAACGCCAAAGACGTGTAAAAAAAATTTTTTTCCTAAATATTTCACTTCTCATTTGAAAAAGAACGAAATTTAAATATCAGTAGTATAAGTCAGTCTGTAGTCGAACATAATAATTTTGAAACCTTCGTAAGAGTCCAATTAATTTTAAACAAATCTAAAAACTATCAGTAGAATAAGTCAGTCTGTAGTCGGACATAATAATTTTGAAATCTTCGTAAGAGTCCAATTATTTATAAACAAATCTAAAAACTATCAGTAGTATAAGTCAGTTTTTAGTCAGACATAGTGACTTGAAATCTTCGTTTCAGTAGTTTATGTCAGTCTTTAATCAGACAAAACAGTTAATTTTGTACAATTTTAAATATCAGTAGTATGAGTCAATCTCTAATTCTGTAATCAGACATAATATCTTGAAATCTTAGTCTCGGTTGTAAAAGTCCATAAGTTAAGCACAACGATCAATTTTAAATAATTTTAAATATCAGTAGTATAAGTCAGCTTTCAGACAGACATAGTAATTTGAAAGCTTTGTTTCAGTAGTTTAAGTCAGTCTTTAATCAGACATAATAACTTGAAATCTTCGTCTCAGTAGTATAAGTCAATATGTAGTCAGACATAATGATTGAACTACTTTAAATAATGGGAGTCAGTAGTAAAGGTCCATTTAAGTCAGGCAAAACGATTAATTTTAATAAACAATTTTAAATATCAGTAGTATAAATCAGTCTTCAGTCGGACATAATAGTTTGAAATAATTATATCCCTCTCACAATTCAATTAAGTAAAAAAGAATAGCCGAATTTTAACAAAGTAATTTTTAGATTTCAGTAGTATAAATCAGTCATTAGTCAGGCATACTGACATTCCATCTTCTGATGGAATTCCATCAGTGGGTCTATAAGTTTTATTAAAAAAAAATTTTTTTCTGCTCTTTTTCTTAATAATAAGTTAAATAGAGAGGAATCAAGTGCTATTTTTTATAATCATCTTCTTTTTGTGTAAAGAAAAATTGTACCATATCAATATTTTTTTTCTCGCTAAAAATCATAAATTTACTTTCTGTTGGTGGTGAAAAGCATGCACCGCAAATTGTGGCAAGCCATTCGTTATGTTACCCCTTATGATATCAAAGGTGCCAACTATAATATGCTCCTTTCTATAGCTGAGTTTTCTCCAGAGACCAACGCAATTTTTTAAGAAAATGATCATTCCAAAGTTAGCTTTTGAATGCTTTCTTCAAGAATATTACAAAAAAAAAAAAAAAAAATTTCAGCATTTGATACGAAAAATTATTATTATTATTATTATTATTATTAGGGGAAAGTGGTCCTAAGTTGGCACTGTGGGTAAAGTTGGCCCCCCAGAGTAATTTTATTATTTATTATTATTATTTTGTACAGTGACATCTCGGTATCACTGATATAATTTATATAAGTGCCTACTAAGATATTATACCATGCAATAATTGTTATTATTATTAATAAAAAATAATAAATAATAAAATAACTCTGGGGGGCCAACTTTACCCACAGTGCCAACTTAGGACCACTTTCCCCTATTATTTATTGTATTTATTGAAAATTTTGTTAACTTCGCCAAAAATCATCATAAAATTAAAAATCAAAAACATTAATAATCAGCAATAAAAATTATAAATAAACAAAAAACATTACAACATTGTAAATAGTTAATAACTATTGGATAATTTAAATATTGTAAAATTAAGTCGAAACGTGGAATAACGCTCCCCCTCATTTTAAATTAGGGAAGAAAAAATCCCTACCACTTTAAAGAAACACTGACCTTGGGTACGTCCCCTAAAGATACAACCTTCTTAAGAGGGTTGGGTCAAAAAGGCCCAATCATAAAACAACCCTAACAGTTTCCAATGATTTTCACCATTTTCCTTTTTACCATTTTCTTTTAAAAACCAATCTAAAAAGATGTCAACCTCCTTTTCCACTTCCATAAAAATATTTCCAAAAAAACTAAAACACTCCTTAAAAATCTAGTGGGGATAATGCTTTAAAAACAGCATCCCCATGAAGCAACAGTCAGTATCATCTCAGTTCAAAAAGCATTAGTATCATCATCAGTATCATCAGTATCATCAATATCATCTAAGTTCAAAAAATCAATTCTATCTCAGTTCAAAATCAGTTCTAATCTATTTCTTATTTTTAATCCAAGTTTAAAACAAAGTCTTC
>JUFY01025679.1:0-17998 GCA_001855655.1 Leptopilina clavipes | reverse complement strand
GTACTCTCTAAATTTGAATTAGTAAAAATTTTAACTAATTTGAATTAGTGACTCACTTTTTGCTTTCGAATTAGTTAAAATTTACTAATAAATTAGTAAAATTAGTAAAAATTAGTAAATTAGTAAAAATTAGTAAAATTAGTTAAATTTTACTAATTTATTAGTAAATTTTAACTAATTCGAAAGCAAAAAGTGAGTCACTAATTCAAATTAGTTAAAATTTTTACTAATTCAGATTTAGAGAATAAAGTAATCACGATGAGCTTGAATGTTATTTTAATAAAAAGTTAACTAACTGCAAATGTCAACAATTCAATGTTTTTCATGCTCTTTCACTTATAACGATGACTTATCATTTAACATGAACTATGTCTATTTTATATTCATATATACGTGAAAAAATCTCTTTTTAGTAGAAAAAAGAAAAACAGGGAAAAAATGAATAGAGCATTGATTCGTTGTTTGACACGCGCGTAAAATGAATACATATATCTACAAGCACTTCTGTACAATTGTTTACAAAATGGTTGCCACTGTAAATTTCCATCAAGTTTTTATTACATGTTCAAGTTCTCTAGGTACTATCAATTATATACTTTTCAGCCGTGAAACATTATATAGGTCATGAAATCTATTCACACTACTCGTTAGAATGGAATTAATTTATCCATTGAGACTTTATCAAGATTAGCCTCATATCCTGAAATAATGGCAAAAGCTCTCAATGGGTTTTATTATATGAACTTTAAAATAATATAATCATTCTTTGGAAAATTACATTATTCAATTCAATGTTGGGAAATTTATGTTTTATAAAATCTGTTTTAAAACTCATCAGCGACAATGTGTTTCAAATTAAATCCTTAATTATTATTATAAAAATTTCAATTCGAGTTAAATTTGAATGTTTTTTCCCCAGGCGTAAATCATTTTGGATTTTAGTATCAATGGTAAAAGTGAGTTTTAGTCACAGACCGAATTTAATAAATTAACAATATTCTTTCACTGTAAACTTAAAAGTATCAAATTGATACCAAAAATATCAAATTGATCTAAAAATTCGGAATCAGTTTGATACTTTTGGTATTAATTTGATACTTTTGGTATCAATTTGATACTTTTAAGTTTACAGTGTTATTTCACTTCAGTCCTTTTCTATTCTTTACAGAAAATTTTAGTTAATTATTATTAATTTTTCCCAGTCGTTTATTTGCAATTTGGATCTGTGAAAATTAGCGATTTTTTGCCTTTTTTTCTACCTAATTTTTTCCTTTTTTTGGTCTCCTGTCGGTAAAAAAAAGTCTACACTGTTAAATTCACAACATATTATTCAATTTGAATTTAAAAAAAATCTTTTGACGATTTTCTACTTTTTTTGCGCCCAAGAAAAAAATCAATGTTTTAAAAGCAAAGACGCTCTGTAACGTTTTCCTTTTTCCAGCGGATAAGGAAAATATTTTATAATTTAAAAAGCAGGAAAAGTAAGCACGGTATAACACCGAGAATGTCTATCTGCATGCTTGATTCTTAAGACCCTGGGTAGTTCTCCAGCAATTATACTAATGGGGAATAGAGGTGACGCGCTGAAAAAAAAAACTCACGACTAAAAAGTGAGCAGCGTTACAAGCGAGAAAGGAGAGTAAGAGAGCAAAAGGGGACTTGGTTAGAGAAAAAGCCATGTTGAAGAAGAAGCTCCTGGAGAGAGGGAGAGAGAGAGAGAGAGAGATTATATACGACGAGGCTGGTGAATTTGACAGGAAAGGTTGGGTTTTAGTTGGGCAACTTAGCTCGATGATGGTAGTGCGCGAGTACTGCCGAAAATAAGAAGAGGAGCATTAATGAATGAAGCCGCATTGAGCTGAAGAAGAGAGCAAAAAAAAAAGAAGAAGGGGAGGCGTGCTTGAAAGTAAAAAATAAAGAAGGAAAAAAAATGATAGCGATAGTGGAACGAGGGAAAAGATTCAAACCGACTGCCAAAGAATATGGCGCAGAACCACCCTAATGAAAAGTATACTTAGCCGCTACTTTGATCTCGCTTGAAAAACATTGCGTCCGAGTAAGAACATTCCTTCAGTTTCTGGCATATAGACGACTTACACTGTCTCAACCAATCTTAAATAAAACAACCACGCTAGTCATTTGATTGCAATTTCATTTTTCATCCACTCATCATTGCACTTAAAAGGATTACATTTTTATAGATTTCAATTTTTTCATCAATCGCAGTAATAATCAATTTTTCTTTGCATTTTTTGCCATATCTCTCTCTCTCTTTCTCCAACTCTCCTTTTTTCTGTCTATGAAAAGATATTACAATCTTTCCTTCCTCAGTTCGAAAGACCCTTCTTTTTTCGTTTTAGGAATTTTATTCCGATTTATGCAGAAACTTTTATCAGAGAAAAATATTATGTGTTATTGTTGAAGATGAGATGGTTTTTTATTTTTTTTTTATTTTTTGAAATTCTACTACCCTTTTTCAATTCTAATAATTTTCATTGTAGCGTGTATGAGAGAAAAGTTTGTAAAGGAAAACAGTATAACTACGTTTTTCGAAAACAAAAAAAAACTTGGTACTTGGGGGGAAAATCTTTTCAATGTTGTTTTTAGATTTATGAAAATATTCTCTCTATAATTAGAGAAATTATTTTAATGTTTTCTCTTTGAAAATGTTGGGTCTGACTAAAACGGATTTCTACTACTTATTGAACAAAATTAAAATTAGACAGTCTGAGTAGAAATTGATTTTACTACTGAGACGGTTATTCGAGGACTTTGGGAAATTCCTGTCTGACTAAAACCGATTTTTACTCCTTATAGTTCGATGGAACAGTATTTAACTTAGTCGGTCTGACTGGAACTGAATTTTACTACTTATAGTTTAAGTGATCAGAATTTTAATCAGTTAGTCTGACTAAAACTGCATTTTACTACTTATTGAATAATTAAAAGACCTCTAAAACTTTGTGTCTGACTAAAAATGTCCTTTACTGGTAAAACTGAAATGCCTGCCTGACTAAAGCTAGTTTTCACTACTCATTCTAAAATTAAATGAATTTAAATCATTTTGTACGACTCTAACTGTCTTTAACTACTGGCAGCAAAATATTGAAGCCAAAGAAAATAGTTTTTCATACTGTTTCAGTACTTACAAGGCGTCGAAAAAATTGTGTCGGACTAAATCCGATTTTTACTACTTATAGTTGAATCAAACGCAGAATTTAAATTATCTGGTCTGACTAAAACTGTGTTTTACTACTAAGCTAGTTTTTACAGGACTTTAAACAATTTTTGTCTGACTAAAAACGATTTTTACTACTTATAGTTTAATTGAACAGAATTTAAATCGGACAGTCTGACTAAAACTTGATTTTACTACTAAGGTATTTATTACAGGACTTTGGAAGCATTGTGTCTGACTAAAACCAATTTTTACTACTTATATTGTTTAACTAAACAGAATTAAACTCAGTCAGTCTGACTAAAACTGTATTTTACTACTGATAGAATAATTAAAAGACCTCTAAAACTTTGTGTCTCACTAAAACTAAATTTGACTACTGATACAAAAATTGCACGCAATTTAACCAACTATGTCTGACTAAAACTTGTCTTTACTACTAATTTTGTAATTACTCGCCTTCTGACAAGTTGTGTCTGACAAAAACTAAGTTTTACTACTTATACAAAATAATTATATAAATTTCGATTGTTTTATCCAAATCTAATAATTGTCTTTTACCACTGATACGAAAAGTCACAGAACTTCAAAATAGTCAGGTCTGACTAAAACCAACTATCGCTACTTGTAGTTTGATTTTTACTCCTTTTATCCGTTATAAATTTTTTACCTGGGGGTCAATTATGTAAATCGTAATCGCCTTCGTCTTCCACTTCGGCTTTCATCTGTAGTAAAATTCAATTGTTTTAAATTGTTTTTCACTAAAAATTTGCAAAACATGAATTTGACAGTTCGTACGTTTTTCAAATTTTCAGTTAGAATTTAGAAACAATTGAGTTTTACTAAAGGTGAAAGACGAAGTTGGAGACGAAGACAATTACGATTTATATAATTGACCCTCTGTCTAAGACTTTTTTTGTCACTTATGTTTTGAATGTCAATAATTATGTCTGACTAAAAGTGTCTTTTACTACTTATAGAAGGATTATACAACTTTTGAAATATACCGTCTGACTGAAACTGTTCTTTACTACTGATTCGGTAATTACCGGACTTCGGACAATTTGTGTCTGACTGAAACTGTTTTTTACTACTTTTACAATAATTTCGTAAATATTACTCATTTTGTCCGACTCTTAATTTTCTTTTACCACTACAGAATTTCAAAAATTCTTCACTAAACCATCGAAATCAAAATACAGTATTTAAATTTTGTTCATTTTCAATAGGATTAAGAATGAAATATGTTCCGCGATATATATTCAGACAATAAATTAATCAATTGACATTTATTAGGCATCTCTCTCTCTCTGTAAGCAAAAAAAAACCCCTCTATGGCAAGTTTGCCGCCGTTGATTTATGGCATATTGTAACAGACCATTTGCTGGCTACAATCGCTGGAGATATTGTTGAAGGGGTGATGAGAAGGGGGATGTTTCCATTGAAACCTGTTGGTCGTGTATTGACAGTCTAGACAGTTTAGGTCAGTCGGTCTCTCTCTCTCTCTCTCTCTCTCTCCTCTTTCCCCAAATGTACATATACATATATATATATACACGAAACCGAGCAATGATGCGAATCTTAACCGGTGAACGGAGGAGAATCGAACTAACCGTTAGGCCACGTGTAAATCCTTCACGCATGCATACTCTCAATTCTTCCCATTGTTAATGAGCTGGAACCTCGGGAGCTAACTGGAGTTTCCCCGGGCATAGTCAGTGATGTTTGCGCGAATTAAACCCTCCCCTTCACCCACCTCACCGCGGTCCAAATTCACAGGAGGATATATAGACAGGTTAAATTTGCCTCGTGCTTGGTTTGATATCGAGAGATACACAACATTTATCACTCGAGCGTG
This sequence comes from Leptopilina clavipes, assembly GCA_001855655.1. NCBI lineage: Eukaryota > Metazoa > Arthropoda > Insecta > Hymenoptera > Figitidae > Leptopilina > Leptopilina clavipes. The sequence continues at coordinate 12,962 of JUFY01025679.1, read as the reverse complement.
AAATTTGCGCAAAAGGGAGAAAATGAAGACTAAAATTCACTGAAATTTTCTAACCTTTAAAGCTCAAGTTAGTTTAAATCCAAATCTAATAAATCTGACTCTATGGGGCTGAGTATTTTCAAGCGTTGACTAATTGTGGTTTTCCGGGTGAATGAACCATCTCTCTCTCGCTTACAGTGCCAGATTCAGTGCGATTCAGTGTTGGCGATAAAACTTTGCGTCTAAACCCCCCCTATCGCCCCTTTTGCAAGAAAGTCCCTGTTTCCCACTAGTTTCACCGTTAATTGCTCAAGTGGCCCATAAAGATTCGATCTTCCAACCAAGCTCTCGAGGCTTCCGCTTCAACGAATGCCTTGCAAACTCACAGATTTACTTCGATATTACCTTAAGTTTTCTGGTATTAATAGTTTAAGGACTGTGAACTTTTTTCCTTTTCTCCTCCACCACAAGAGGGGGAAACTTTTTCCTTTAATTGTATTTATATATATATATAAGGGAGATTTGATCCCCCTATATTTATATATATATATATATAAGAAACGGAAGACTTCCTATTCGGAAAGTGGAAATAAAAGGAAATAAATAAACTTATGAATAATTATGTCAAGTCTTTAAACATCAAAGATATTTTTTCTTTGCCTCTTCGAAGTTATATGAAATAAATTTATTGACCTCAGTATTTAATAAGCAGAAAAAAGTAGACGAATAAATATTTCCTTTTTTTTCAACATTTTTATAATTGAAACGGGAATATATTTTATTTTTATATCACGCGATTCTAATTATCTGAGAGAATTTAATGTGGAAAAATTAAATAAGAGCGATAATTATCGCTTTTATTTCATTTATCTAATTAGATAAATGAGAAGAATGACGCGATACTATGAAGAATATAGAAGAATTATAGACAGATATTTTTACATATGCCCCAGAAATGAAATAAATTTTTGCAAACAGAAAAAAATGAGAGGAGAAATAATAAAATAAATTAAAACAGATTATTGGTAATATATATAATATTGTTATCTTTACCTCACATCAAAATTCAAGCGAAGAAGGAAAGTAGTTCGTCTTTTCAATTTTTTATTAAATGATAAAATTTTCTAATTTTTTAATACCATTGAACGTTTCATAATCAATTTTTTGCCATTTCATTTTCTAAATGTAATATTAACAATAGAATTTTGGTAATTTAATTTATATGTCGATTTTTATTCAAATAATTGGTAATTCAGAAAAAAAACATGAACCGAAGTTTTGATAAAATGTTCCAATTTTTGTTTCTTGGAATTTTTAAGATTTTTTCGTCTGAATAATTTAACTAAATGGACAATTATAAATTAAAGTAACAAAACTGTATTTTTTGTATTTTTTTTGTTTTTATTTTAAATTTTGTATTTATTTTTTATCTGTTCTTTACTTTATTATTATTTTATTGTTACATTCTCATTACATGGGAAAGTATTTTTTCTCAAATTAACAGTTTTTGAATTATTTTATTTATTTACTTTTTGAATCTATACTTTGATTTATATAACTTTATTTATTCTCCCTGCATTATACAGGGTTCGAGACTAATTTATTATTATTATTATTATTATTATTTATTATTTATACGGTGATTTAATTTATTTTTATATTAATTTATCTTTATAGTTAAATTTATATTTTATTTGGTGAATTTTCTCCATAAATAATAATCTCTGTTGATATAAAATTAAAAATTCCAAGAATCGATTTCTATGTATTTATATATAAAATATTTGTTCAGGAGAGATAAAATGAAATTTATATATGAATAAGATGAAACATTATTTTTATGCTCTTTTTCAATATTGCTGTATATGTACCTTTAGGTATTATTTGATTGTATTTTATCACTATCTACGATATATATATATATATGTTATATTTCAATATTTATTGAGATAGGTGAAACACTTACTGAGACAGCATAAGTCAAAATCTACTTTCCCTAATGGCTGCGACCGTGCGCTCCATACCACTCTTTTTCTCCTTCTAAAGGGGTTTGGGAGGAATATCTCTCCTCACTTCTTCATGGCATCGACGAACGTTTGCCTACTCTTTTTCCTTCTAAAAACTTTCGTCTCAAATTGCATCGCTTGTGCGCAATAAATAATAAATATCGAGGTAAATATACATTATCGAAACATTCAATTGAAATGTTGCACACTTTTTAAATTGAATTTCCCTCTTCCCTTCGTCGATATAGACTTATTATTCATATTGTAAATAAGCATTATAGTGGGAGCGATCATTTCCAATGAGGCCGAAAACCAAACAAAAATATTTTTCACGTTTCAATAAATATTCATAAAATTGATAATATTATTATTGTTAATATTATTAACTATTAATAAATATTAATTTAATAAATATTAATATTATCAATACTATTAATAAATATTAATTTACTAAATATTAATATCATTAATACTATTAATAAATAATAGTAAAAAAAATTATATCCAGTAGTAGAGGTCAGTTTTAGTCAGACGAATATTAAAATTACAAACCTAATTCTAGTGGTACATGAAATTTATAGTCAGACCAGTAAAAACTAAAAACTAAAAAATAATTTAATAATATAGTATTATAATTATTAATTAATAGTATTATTAATATCATTAATATTTAATTAGTAAATAATAGTGAAAAATTATACCAAGTAGTAGAGATCAGTTGTCAGACGAATAGTAAAATTACAAACTTGATTCTAAGTAGTACAAGAAAATTTTATTCAGACCAGTAAAATATTCTCCCAAGTAAAATTATATTTCATTTTCTTATTATAGCATTTCTATAATTAAAAATAATATTTTAAAGCGAAAAATATATTTTCTGAAATTAATCTAAGAATAATTTTTACGTCTAATTTAAAACTGAAGAAAAATAATTTTGGTTTAAAATAGAGGTCACTTTTTGCCAAACTAAATATCAAATAGGATGTATATTTCTAAAGTAATGTAAGAGAGACATTTTTTAGACGGAAATAAGTCAAAAATATCCCATCCTTTTTACGGGACAAATTCTCCAATTATGTCAGTTAGAATTATTTTCAATCTTGAAATTAAATTTTGTATGTCGATTATTCTGGTCTGAGGAATTTTTAATCGAGTATGTATCATCTTTATTTGAAGTAAATTTTTTTCCATATATCTGACAAAATGTACGAGATTAATATTGGAAATTAGCGGCTTGTTACTTGATCAAATTTATAATTCAAGTTAGCAAAGATGTAGAATTAAGAATAGTATTACTGACTTTTCATTAATTCATGAATCTTCAATTTTGAATCCAGGATATTTTTTCAGTATTTGCGATTTATCGTTGAAATGAAGAGACAAAAAATTTGTTACTGGAGACATGTTAATTAATGGAATAGTAAATGAGTGCAATCGTGTTCAATCAAACTTCAATCATGGTTAAAATTAAACTCACTAATTTTATAATTAACGAATTTTTCAATTTTATAATTTATATAGATTCTAATATTAAATTTGCAGATAATTTCTAAATTTATAATTTAAATAATTTCTAATTTTCTAATTTATACTTTCTAATTTTATAATTTAGCTACTTTCTAATTTTATAATTTAGCTACTTTCTAATTTTATAATTTAGCTACTTTCTAATTTTACAATTCATTCGCTTTCAATTTAATCATTCAAAATCCTTTAATTAATCATCTTTGTGTCTTGAATTAAATTTCAATCGTACTTTTAATTAAATTTTTCATTCAATCAATTTGATTATATTAATTTAATCGAGTAGTTTTAATTTTGGAATATCAGATGAATAATTTAATCGAAATATTTCTTATGTTCCGAACGTTCAAAATAAACCGGAAAATTATTCATTTCTTTGTACAAAATCAATATTTTATTTACAGTAATTTTGCATATTCAAAAATAAATTACAAAGTTTCAAAATGTTTAATTTACGTTTTTGCTTTTAATAAAAAAAAACGATTCCATAAAAGTCTGCATTTGTGGGTAACGAACTTTACCGCCATCTGTCGGGAATTATAATGGCGCGAAATTCAAATCCAACGAAACAAATATTCGATAATAGTCAAATAATTGATTATTCGAATAGAATAAATTTGTTTTTCAGTGTAAGAGGGAAAAACAGAGGGAGAGAGATAAGACAATTTCAATATCAAACATTTCGTCTGAGGAGTTGACTGGTAAATAGTAAACTAACAGTTTCCTCTTCATGTTAACTTGCGCTCCTCTTATTCGTCCTTATCTTCATGAGCTGTAGTATTTAACGCGACGTGAAGGCAAACAAAGAGAGGCGTACAACTAACACGTTCATGCGACATAATTGCATAGCCGCGATTAATGATTAGACGTGCAATTGGGCGTCAACCACCCCAACCGTTGGGGTTATTCGATTTATCGAACCTCGGCGCATGAACTGAATATCGATTGCGACGCTTTCCTTTCTGGCTCTGATGAGTGTCTGCGTGCATTTAGGAGAAGTTTCTACTTACCGAAGCCCCACTGTTGGATTAAATCAACCTTCCAATCACTAAATTTACATATTATTACCTTGATGACAACCTTACACTCTGATCAACTCTCAAGGAATGCAAAAAAAAATAATAATTCCCTTTTTTTCCCCTTAATTTCTTGCTTATTTTTTCCTACTTTCACAGTCGCTTAAAATCTTAAAAATGAAAATTTTGTAGGGTATTTTATTGATTTTACAGGTATTTACCTTATAAATAAAATTTACCTGCAATAAAAAATAAAAATTAATTCCCCAACACTTTGGGAAAAGAAACGTGTAAATTGAACGAAATTTCCATTCGTTTGAATTTGTAAATGGAATTTGCGATTTTTTTCAAAATTGGTTTGAATTTAATATTTTTCAGTTTTTTTTTTCTTTTTAATAATTTACAAAACGTGTTTTATTTGAGCAGAAGAAAAAATAATGTCATCAGTCTGTCCACGTTTCGTTTCATTGTCTAGTACGTGACTCACTTCATCTCGTCCAATCATATTTTATCCTACTTTCAACAAAAGTTACTTTATTTCGAACAAAGGTGGCGTATTACAATTTTATAACAGAAACACACACATATATATATATACAAATACCTTGGGGGATTATCCTTTGCGTATGAAACTCGTCTCCATCCGTTCCTGCATTATAAACATATAAGTAATGCAGGAGTCTTGTTTCGCGATTGTTTTTGATGGAAATAAAATTATCAACCGGAAAAATATTTTATATATTGGAAATTCTATTTTCAAGAAGAGAATTTTAATAAAAAATTTTACTTAAAAATTTAATATATATAAATTTTTTCTCACTGTATGTTTAAATAAATTTAAAAAAACAATATTTTCAAAATTTATTTGTCGCAGTGGAAAAAAATTATTACATGTTTATTAGTATAGAAATTTATAATATATATTATAAATAATATAAAATTTACATAATTATTGATAATTGTATTGATAATTATATTTATAATTATTAATAATTATATTGATAGTTATTGATAATATTATATTATAAATATTTATAAATATATTTGATTATATAATTTCTTTACAATTTATTAATAAAATTGTGATTCTTCAATATAATAAAAATCGCAGAGATTTTTTAGATAAAATGATTTGTAACGTTACATGGTTTCTTTATAATAAAAGTGAAATTTATCGCATTATTGAGACGTTGATAACAATATTGTATTGGTATTTTCTCCAAAATCAATCTACGATACATTCACAGAATCTCCAATCGATTCCTTGAGTAGCTTGATTTTGCTCTGAGCACGTTTTAGATTTTCCCAACATTCTTGAAATAAAAGAAAGAAGTTTTTTTACAATAATAAAAATAATGATAATATTATTATAATAATAATTAATAATAATTATATAATAATAATAATAATAATAATGAATTATAAATTATAATAATAATATTAATAATAGGAATAATAATAATAATAAAATTAACAAACAGAGTAATAATTTAGTTGGTTCAAAAGTTTACACTTAAAATAGTTATACAGAAAAATTTGACATTTTTTCCAAAAAAAAATAATTTTACGAAATAGAATGTAGAGAAAAAAATTGATTTCTTTGATAAATTTTATTCACTGCATTTGATTGAAAATTCCAATGATACAAAGTGGATACTAACTCTCGCAATTTGTTCAACATGGCAAATTGATGAATAATGTCTCTTTTGAAGTGCAAGAAAAAGAAGAAAAAGAAGAAGACGACGACGAAAAAAAGAAAAAAAAAGAAAAGAAAAATACTTGTAGGGTTTTTACTTAGTTCAACAAGTTTTTAAGCAAAGAAATTGTGTTTTCAGTTTGTCCCAAAGTTAGAATAGGAACATGCTAACTTAAGATTTCATGCATGCTATTGCGTGAAAAGTATGTATATATATACGTGAAAAGGAAAAATTGTTCCATCTTGGCGCGTAAACTTGGTTTCTGTCGCTTTTTCTCTTTTTTTCAATTTTTTCCTCCCCTCTGCCCCCCATTCTTTCTTTCTTTCATTTTTTTTTATCTTCTTGTTCGTCAAGTAAACTTCTTGCACGAGAATAGGAAAGAGAGTTCTGAATATTTTCCTCTCACCCACAAAACCACGATCATCGCTCTTGCCCCACCCCTCCCCTCTCTTGCTGAACTAATTCACCGACGGGGTGAAAAGTTTCCGACACACTTTTGTATACGTATATAGACTTCCTTCACTGAATTTTATTAAGATCTTTCTTCGTTAATTAATAATATATTTATATAAATATTCCTTTTAGTGATTTTTTTTTTTTAATGTTCTTTTTAGAAAAATTTTCCAAATTAAGAAGAAAAATATATTTTTTGACCTAACTTCTGATATTAACCTGTGAATTTTGACCTTAATTTCCAGGGTAAGTTTGACTATTGACCTGTGACTTTTGACATTTTTTTATTTTATTTTTTTATTATATTATTTTTTCTTTCTGGAAACATTTTCCAAAATTAAGAAGAAAAAATATTTTTTTGACCTAAATTCTGATATTGGCCTGTGAATTTTGACCTTAATTTCCAGATTATGTTTGACTTTTGACCTAAGTTTTAAGTTTATATGTTTGATTCTTGACTTTAATTTCCAGGTTATGACTTTTTGCTTTTGAATTAGTGAAATTTTATACTAATAAATAGTAAGACCTGTAATTTTTTATCTCGATATTTAAATTACATGACCTTTGACCTAAATTTTAGGTTACTATTTATTATTCAATAAAACAGGAAGTTTTAGCAACGTATTTTTAGTTTCGGCTCGTACTATTAAAATTTATCACGGTCGTTGTCCCAGTTTCGATCTATTTTCATTACTATTTCTTGTGTGACATTGTAAATTAATTTTTAAACGTAATTAATTATTATTGACATGCAATGGAATTATTGCTTTATGAAAACGTATTTCAGCAAATAAACTTTTTTTTATTTCCGTTAGATTTAAACTGAACAAGAGTTATTTATTTAAACAATTTTAAATAAATAGTTGTAATAAATATATAACTCAATTTTTTGGTTCATTTATTGATTTACTAATGAATAGTACTAAAAGATTTGAAAATAAACTTTTATTTATAGAAATATTCTAAACTCTCTGTGAATCAGTAATATCAAATTGTTTAAACAAATTAATTAATTAATTAATTTTCACATTTTTTTCCACACGGGACCAAAAAGGAGTATAATTCTTTTTTTTGAAAATGAAGTAGTAAAGGGACATTTTTAGTCAAAAGAAAAACTAATCGAATCAAGTAGTAAAGATAAGTTTTGGTCAGACAGAAAGTTGTAATAAATTTAACTTTACTCAATTTCTCAGTAATGATTTAGTAATGAATAGTACTAAAAGATTTGAAAATAAACTTTAATTTATAGAAATATTCTACATTTATGTGAATTAGCAATATTGTTTAAACAAATTAATTAATTAATTAATTAATTAATTAATTAATTAATTTTCACATTTTTTTTAACATTTTTTTTCATTTTCCACACGAGACCGAAAAGGTGTATAAATTTTTTTGTTGAAAATGAAGTAGTAAAGGGACATTTTTAGTAAGACTAGAAAACTAATCGAATCAAGTAGTAAAGATAAGTTTTGGTCAGACAGAAAGTTGTAATAAATTTAACTCAATTAACTGATTTAGTTATGAATAGTACTAAAAGATTTGAAAATAAACTTTAATTTATAGAAATATTCTACACGCAATGTGGATCAGCAATATTAAATTGTTTAAACAAATTAATTAATTAGTTAATTTTCACATTTTTTTTTACATTTTTTTTCATTTTCCACACGGGACCAAAAAGGCGTATAAATGTTGTTGTTAAAAATGAAGTAGTTAAGGGACATTTTTAGTAAGACTGAAAAACTAATCGAATCAAGTAGTAAAGATAAGTTTTGGTCAGACAGAAAGAAAATCTCAAGGGAGCCCTTTTATAAAGATCAATTTCTTTTCTGTTTCAGGTAAGCTGTCTTCCTCATTGTCTTTCTAACGATAAATCCATTTCGCTATATGGAACCCCCTTCGAAGAAAGGTGAGTCGAATTCGATAAGAACTAATTGCTCAACGGGGAGATATATATATATATATATATAGATATATATATTGACTGCGTGTGCGACAATGAAGACATAAAGGCAACAAATAATTCTTTAGAAGTAAATCGTTCCATTGTCTCTTGCACGACTTTCGGACAAACTTTTCTTTTCCATCGTTAAATTTTATATCGAGATTGAAGGAGAAACGATTTGAGAGAAACAAGAAACTACTTCTTCCAGTAGACAAGCTTTAGTAGTAGTAGTAGTACTTTGGGATATAGTCATAACTCGATTTCTCGCCCCGTTTGTTTCACTTCTTCCTCCCATGTAAGTGGTACTGAAATCTATAAAGAGTGATCTACTCAGAAAAAAAGGAGAAATGCTTCTTTCTTTCTTTTTTTTTCTTGAGGGGGGTGGGGGGTATAATGAAAAAACTATATTCTTTTTCTCCCATCATCTCTGTTGAAAATGGCGATATTATTGGCTTATCCATTTCGCCATCGTGTCCCTGCAAAAGAGAGACCGAATGGCACACACCGATGGGATTTCTATGTAATTTACTTTGAAGGAAACTCTAATATTATTTTCCGTATCTCGTTCTCCATTGGTCTTCTTCAAAAACCAAGGGAGCCCGAACGAATCACAAAAGTACCGTGCCACTGGATATTTTCTCTCACCGCCCTAACTCTGCTTTCACTCCCGCGAGATCTCAAAAGCAGGGTGAAAAGTTTCTTTTTTCACTCTCTACTCGGAGAATAGTAAAAAAAATACCATTCTAACATATGTATGTATATATATATGAAAAGTCAGGCAGACTTCCATAAAACAGTGGAACGCGTCCTTTAAGCCCAAAAGTTAGTTTCAGGATTAGAAAGTCAAGCCGTGAAGTGAGGCGAGAACAAGAGACCGACGAAAAAAATCGCTCTGAGCAAGCAAAACTGAAATCCCTGACACTGCAAAAATTCTCAAACGAATATCCTACAATCGAAATCCTTAGGGCTCTTTGGACGTGACGACAAAAAAAAAAAAAAAAAAAAAAACTTGTAAACTTTGTCATCGGGCATGAAAAAAAAAAAAAAAGGGAAAGTTGTACTTGAAAAACAAAAGTAGAGGAAGAAGGGAAAAAAAGGCGAAAACTTGTATTAATGACAGATGGGGATAAAAGCAATTGTTTTAACTTCTCTATAACAACAATTGACAGTTCTTTCATTTAATGTGCAAAGCGACAAAATGAAGAAGAAAACTTTTTCTTGGAAAACAAACTCGAATTACCGGTTACATTCTTTAATTGTTACAAATACTGGGGAAAAATTCTACTCGAGAAAATAAATTCTAAGACACTTGAGAATAATAAGAAGAAAAAGAAAAGTTGTAAAAAAAACAAAGCAAAGTCTTACTGATTTAAAAAGACAAATTTTTCCAAAGAGTAAAAAAACAAAGCAAAGTCTTACTGATTTAAAAAGACAAATTTTTCCAAAGACAAAAATTCCTTTTGTTGTTATATTCTCTGGTGAAAATTTTTTTAAGTAGATTTCAAACAAAATACAAGAGATGGGATTTTTTTTCGTCGTTGAATAGGAAACTAATTTTCATTTCTTTATTTTTCATATTTTCTTCTTTTATTTTATTCATTTCTATTTTTTTATGTTTCTTGCTTTTATTTAAATTTATTTTCAATAGTTAATGTCTCGTATGGTCAGACAGAAATTTGTACAGACTAGAATTTGTTTGAATTCTAGTGCCTTGAATTTTTTTATGATACCGCTTTTCTGAATAAATGACATTTTCGCAATTAAATTTTTTAATGACTTTCCTACATTGTTAATAATAAATTGGGTTCTTACTGCATTAAATTTAAAAATTGTAAGTAAATTTAAAGTAAATTTAAAAATTGAATTGAAGTTGCTATTGAAGTTGAGAAAAATCGAACAATTACACAGGATGAAAAATCCTTCAGTATAAATAACATGTTTTTCGTCTTAAAAATTCATCGAGATGCATTGAATTTGCCTGAATTAAAAATGCTGCAATGGAGAAAAAAGAAAATCCTGCATTTGCAAACAGGAAATACGTTAAGTTGAATTTCATAAAGACATTAATTTGGAGAATTGCGTCTCATGGATCAGAGGGTAAAAATGCAGGGAAATTGGGGGCAAAGGAGTGGGAGGGACTCTATTCACTGAACAGTAAGATCTCTATTTTGAGAAGCAAAGTTGGCCACTCGAGAGTGTCTTGAAAAATAAAATATGAAAGGACAAGATAGATAGAGTTCGTGGTTTGCTTTTTTTCTCATCCCCCTCTTTCAGTCCTTATCGCAAATCCGTCTTGTGTATCTCTCTTTTCCTTTTCTCCTTTCTTTCCTCTTTTCCTTGGCCCCGCATCTCCTTTTAGCGTATACGCTTCTCTTAAATCTTTCTTTCTTTCCATTTTTTTTTTATTTTTTCTTTTCCTTCAACTTCAGGGACTTTCTCTTACTCTAATAAAGAATATTGCATCTACAGTTCTTACGACGAGACTTTGAAAGGATTGCAAATTGTAATGCAATATTATCCTAAGTACACAAAAGCTTTATAATCAGGTCATAATAGAAGAATATTTTCCCTTTACATTTTCAATACCAAAAAAAAAACAAAAAAAAACAGAAAAGACACAAGAATATAAATAAATATTTGTAAAAACAATGCGGAATATTTTATGTGACAGTTTCTTCTAAATTGAATTCTTCGGAAAATAATTAAAATGAAACTTTTAATTGTAGATTTGAGATGATTTTTTTTCCTATTAGTTTGCTTTTCAATGCAAAAAAAAAGTAATGGAATGAAAAGTTATAAAAATTTTTTTTGTTTTTTTTTTAATCATTAATGAGGAATTGAAGCGAAATTACAAAAAAAAGGAAAGTTGAAAAAAGTTAGAACTCTTGAGACATTGGCGTGGTTGTGTATTTGTGTGAGCGCGATATTCGAGAGCGAAAAAGGCTCTTGACTTGCTTTTGAACGTTAAGCAGGTTTGCCAATTCTCATTGCCAGGATATTTATTTGTTTTCTGGATTGAATAAAAATTCAAATGAGTTTACATTGAAAGTTTGCGTATTGCCTCGACGAAACTTGATAGAGAGCATACTGGACTATATTTATATAGTCGAGATATATATATATATATATCTCGTTTTGCAATGGCAAGAGTTTAAAGGAAAAAAACTTTGATCTTATGTTATTGCATTTTCAAGAAGCAGGATAAGCACTGTCTATTTGTTCATATCCCAATGTTATGTAAAAGAGGCGCAAAAAAAAAAAATTATAGGTAAAATTTAATTCAATCGAGACAGTGGATTTTTAAATTCATCAAAATTTTTATTTTTGTTCTTTTTACGACGATAAATGATAATTTTTATGTTGTTACATAATGTTATACAATTAGTATATAGTTGTTATATAATTGTTACATAATTTTTTTATACAATTTTTGTATAATTGTTGCATAGTAACACAAATGTTATATAATTGTTATGTAATTGTACAATTGATTCATAACTGTTATATAATTGTTATATAATTGTACAATTGTTTCATAACTGTTCTAATATTATTATATACTTGAACAATTGTTTTACAACTGTTATATAGTTATACAATTGTTTCATATCTGTTATATAATTGTACAATTGTTTTACAACAGTTATATAATTGTTATACAATTGTTATATAGTTATATAATTATATTAAAACAGTTATATAATTGTTATATTGTTATACAATTGTTTTCAACTTTTATATAATTTTATACAATTGGTATAATTTTTAAAATTGTTAAAATTGTTACAATTGTTAAAATTGTTACAATTGTTACAATTGTTAAAATTGTTAAAATTGTTAAAATTGTTACAATTGTTACAATTTTTAGAGTTTTTAGAATTTTTATTGTTAATTTTGACAATTATTCTACAATTTTGATACTTTTTTACAATATTGTTAGAATTCTTTAGAATTTGCTTTCCTTAATATTTTTTCTCATCTTTTTAAACATTTTTTTTACCTCTTTTATTCTTATTTTAAATACATTTTTTATTTGCAATTGAGAAAAATATTTTCATGACTTTTCGATGCAAAGATTTGTAATTTTATTGAAGCAAACACAATTCATTCAAATTTAATTTTAAAGACTGTTTTTCAATATAAAGATGAGATTTATTCATTTCATTTTTCATTCTTCCTTCTTCTGCCTCCCCTTATTTCCGATTATTCTTTATTACTTTTTTTCAATTTCACCCTTCATTCTAAATTCTATTTTACTTTTCTTTCTTCTTTCAATTTCATTCTGCATTCTTACTTCATACCTATTCTAAATCATTCAATTTTATTACAACTATAATAC
>JUFY01025676.1:0-11823 GCA_001855655.1 Leptopilina clavipes | reverse complement strand
CGAAAAGTAATTAATTTTCAATGCTATTTTTCCAATGATAAATCCATTCGAAACTTTGATGGAAAAAAAAGAAAGGAGACGTGCATGAGAACATGGAAAAAATTAAATTTCCCCTTTAACTGGTGTGGCAGTTAAAAAGTTCGCTAATCATGTCGCGCTCTAATTGTTTCTTGTCGTTCATACATGATACCAGAGGGAAAAATTGAAATAGATGTAAATGAAAACACAACGAATCTCATATTATTAATTTAATCTACTTTAAATCACTCTTCAATTAAATATTCATAACAATAAAAAACGTTTCTTGCGCTAAATTCTATTTTTTCGTTCTATACAAAGAAGCCAATTGGGATAAATATTTTATCCAAAAAAACAAAAATTGATAATTTTATTAACAATTTAAAAGTAAATTCAATAAAAACTGAAGTTTAATTTCGAAATTGTATAGTTTAACGTTTGTGTAATGTTATCCCTTTTTATGTTTTATATATAAAAAAGGAAACAATCTTCTTGTTTTGTGAAGTTTCTTGGAAATTCGAGCTCATGTAGTTGTCTGCATTGGATAAAAGTTACATTCCCGGAAGAAAATCTTTCGACGAGGAAGAATCACTCTTCATTCTCGGCTAGCATTTCCTTGTATTCATCTCAGGTTCTCTACCGTTTTCGACTTTCCTCTGACTCAAGGCTTAAGGATAAACGAGTTGTAAAGGGGGATGGTGTGAGAATAGGGGTGTGAAACGAACGTAATTGAGCGAAACGGGGTTGAGGATTCGTTAAGGGATGTCTCGAGTAGATCTGCCGTATTCTCACACGCAAGTTTTTTTTTCTCTCATCCCCTCACTTCTTAATTGAATTTTCTTCATTTTTTCCCCCAAAAAACTTCATTTAAAGTAGCACTTTATCTTTTTGACTGTCTTACATATTTGCACGTATAAATTTTTTACTTCACAGTGTGTGTGTGTGTGTAGATGTAAGAGCGGATAAAAATCAACTTACTGATTTTAAGTAAATTTACTTAAAGTAAATCGTATTATTTAAATAGAGACAAACTCATTTTCCACATTCCAGAGCAATTTCATTATTTGTATTAAGTTTCTCAAGTGTATTTTTCTCAAGTGTATAATTTCTTTATAGAAAAATATTTTTACATTTTATTATTGAAATTAGAGACAATTATATAGTAATTTATATTCTTGTGGAATATATATAAAGAAACGGTAAGGAATGTTTATTGAATAGTTAATTAAAATGTATTATAAAGGATGTGAAAAGTTTTCCAGGGAATATTTTTGTCTGAGGTAGATGGGAAATGAGGTGTTGTAATTTGAAAGAAGATTTTCGTGAAAATGGAAATTTATTATTGAATTCACGTCTTCAAGAACAGGTGCACTTTTACAATTCATCGGCAATTGGGAGTAAGAAATACAATTTCCGATTCCATGGAAGAGCTGAAGAACTCAATTCGCGTTCTACGAATACTCATCCTCTTTTTCATTGCCACTGCGCCATAGTAGTAGTGGAACGCCTTGTCCGACAAAGCACAATTCAACTACCTTTTATTAAAAAATGCGACACTTCATTGCACATTCATTCGCAACGTCTTTTTCTGCTGGTAGTCTTTTATTTCTCTGTTTCATAGTTTGTTACAGTTGTGGATAAATTTCATTCTCCTTCATCCTCTTTTCTTGATTTTTAACTTTCCTTCTTCTGCTTCTTCTTCTTCTTCTTCTTCTTCTTCTATTTTATCTTCTACTCATTGTTTTTTCTTGCCTCCATCATTAAATTGTTCTTCATCTTCTTCAACTTCTAATTTATCTTTTACTTCCACTTCATTAATTAAATTCAGTAGTAAGAGACATATTCAGTCAGACAAACAGTTTATTAAATATATTTCAGTAGTCGGAGACATATTTAGTCTGACAAACTATTTTTAAAGTATATTTCAGTAGTAAGAAATAGTTTTAGTCAGACAAAGTGTCCTTCAAGTGTATTTCAGTAGTAAGAGAAAGATTTAGTCAGACAAACTGTTTTCTAAATATATTTCAATAGTAGGAGACATATTTAGTCTGACAAACTATTTTTAAAGTATATTTCAGTAGTAAGAAATAGTTTTAATCAGTCAAACATTCTTAAAAATAAATTTCAGTGGTAAGAAATATATTTAGTCAGACAAAGTGTTTTTTAAATATATTTCAGTAGTAGGAGACATATTTAGTCTGATAAACTATTTTTAAAGTATATTTCAGTAGTAAGAAATAGTTTTAGTCAGACAAACATTTTTAAAAATAAATTTCAGTGGTAAGAAATATATTTAGTCAGACAAAGTGTTTCTCAAGTGTATTTCAGTAGTAAAATATAGTTTTAGTCAGGCAAACTGTTTTTCTGGTATATTTCAGTAGAAATAAATAGGTTTAGTCAGACAAATCTGTTTTCAAATATATTTCAATAGTAAGAGTTCGATTTAGAAAGACAAAAGGATTTTCTACTTCTTTTTCATCTCCACTTCTGACTCATCTTTTTCTTCATCAATTAAATTCAGTAGTAAGAGACAGATTTAGTCAGACAAACTGATTTTGTAATATATTTCAGTAGTAAGTGACAGATTTAGTCAGACGAAATATTTTTCAAGTATATTTGTAGTAAGAGACATATTTAGTCAGACAAACAATTTTTGAGTATATATTTCAGTAGTAAGAAATAGTTTTAGTCAGACAAAGTGTCCTTCAAGTGTATTTCAGTAGTAAAAGAAATATTTAGTCAGACAATCTGATTTTGTAATATATTTCAGTAGTAAGTGACAGATTTAATCGGACGAAATATTTTTCAAGTATATTTAAGTAGTAAGAGCAATATTTAGTCAGACAAACAATTTTTCAGTATATATTTTATTAGTATGAAATAGTTTCAGTCAGACAAAGTGTCCTTCAAGTGTATTTCAGTAGTAAGAGAAAGATTTAGTCAGACAAACTGTTTTTTAAATATATTTCAATAGCTTTCTTTCTCCAGTTAATGTTCTCACCACTTCAAATATAAACAAATAATTTTCAACCGCTTGAAAATTGAACATTTGTTCTAGTTCTCATTAATGAGGATAAAGTTTTGCTTTCCTGGGAATTTGCAATAATTTGCGAAATAAATAATATAGCATGCTACAAAGTTGTTGAATTAATAGCTATTGCTATGCAATTATGAGCTATAAATTTCGAAGCTTGTTAATTGATGTTAATAAATTAGCAGCGCGATTATTAATTGAAGTAATGATTTTGCAGAATCATTTAATGATGAATAATATACGAATACATATATATGTGAAATGTTAATTCACTCCACTAATTATATTATTTACATGAAATAATTATATTGAATATTATTTAGCATCTGTCAAAGTTTCGTAGGTTTTCTGCAACCTCAGAATGAATTACTTACGCTTGGAGCCTAGATGGAGAGAAGGAAGTTAAACATTATGTACCTGGTACATAAAGTTACGTTTTGAATGAACAAGATTATAGTGAGAGTTTGTGGTTGGCCATGTTCAACTACTTGGAAATAGAAGTTCACACCCATCTCACTGGATTCTAGTTTCATTACCTTGTAAATTCAATTGTTCAATACTATTTTTTTTACTTAGATTTTCTTTAGTATTTTTAAATCAAGTGTTTAATAATAACAACAACAAAATATCACATAATAAAAATTATTCGATCAAAAGCTAATCTAGAAAGTTTTGAATTTTTCTATACAAAATTGTGAATTCCAAGAAACCAAAATTATTACAGAGTAACTTTCGCCATAACTTTAAATATGTATATTAGAGTCGAAATTGCAAATCCCGAAGCGACTCATCCAATATGTCGATCTAAATGTTTAGAAACTGGCAAATTTCTCCGAGCAGATATAGTGACTTTATGCAGAATGTATACATAAGGGTCAAAATTTCTAAATTGTTTTGCGGATGGGTCAGAAACAACATTTGTAACTTTGTAACAATATTTAGTCACAATAATATTACAAAACAGTCAAATATATAAAATAAATTAAATTAATATTTCGCGAAAATTTAATTAACGGAAAATTAATTGTTCAAAATAATTTTGAAAATATTACTGCGATTCAATATTTCTATTAATTTTCCTTTGATGTCGTCAAAACGGTTTTGAAAAGGCTATGAGAGTCTATGAGATTGAAGTTTTCAAATTATAAAATTAATATGTCTTGACAGACAATATATATTAATTTTATATTAAATTATTAATTTGAATGCTTCTGTGTACATGATATCTAACAATATGCTTGTTTGTTTCTTTTTTTTTCTTTTTTGTTTAGAGATGCTTTGGAAAAATCTTCTTAACAAAATAATACGGAAATGCAAGCGAGAGCGAATAAATTTCTGTAGTGTTTCAAGTTATGGCGTCATATTGAAGAGAACTTATAACGAATTTATTCAATGGAGCAAAATTTGCATAAGTTTCAAATTGAGCGTATACTCGTGGAGAATATTCTCCCGTGGCAACTTCTTCGGGGCTCTTTGTTAAATCACCATAGTTCGGAGTAGCTATTTTGCAACTTGCAGATTTTTACTGATTTTATAATTGCCCTAAAAGTCCATGAGAAAAATTAAAGATTCCCTCTCTTGCATTGCAATTGTCGATTTTGGATAGTTGCTCAAACAATTTTAGTCATTGCGAAGCAAACTCAAACTGTAACAATTTTGAAACAATAAACTTAAAAGACAATACAAGGATTAACACAATGATTCACTTCAGTTTTCGAAAACAATGACATAATACAATAAGAAACAAATCACTTCAAGATCAAAATACAAAGACTTTGGTTCAAAGAAAAGACTTTTCTTTTCAAATTCTATTCTGAAACTTGGAGGTAAAATTTCCTTTTCTTTGAAACATTGCATTTGAAAGAAATGTTTCTTTCTTTTGTTTCAAAATTCTCCGGTTGTAAATTAATAATTATGTATAATCGTATAATGTAGGGAAATAATTTCCATTGTCGTCACTGATGGAAAAGTCTCGGAAACTGCTTTAGAATCGCCTCGTCATGAAAGACGAATTTGCTACGATACATATTAATGAAGGCAAATCTCAGTGCATATATACACGTGCTGATGAATATTCACCTGCGTGGACAAGAAGCTAATTTATTTTTTAGATTTTTTTCCGTTTTTTAATTTTTTCACCGAGCACGTGTCTTTTGCTTTATGTAGTATTACAAGGAAATCTGCACTAGACTTTGTTTTCTCATTAAAATGCATAATTTCATTTTGAAACAATTTTGATATCGAAATTTTGTTGGGGAAAAAATGTGGTCCGGGTTTATGATATTTTTATTCGTTTTGCCCGAGTGTTTAGTGTGGTTTTGTTTTTCTTTTTCATTTTTCCACTCCAGTACCATAAATTCGGCTTCTCTACTATTTTCCTCCACAATGATTTCCTTTTATTCGTAGACTCTATTCCCTTTCTTTTTCCTCCATCGACTCTTTTTCCTTATTTTTCTTCTCTTTTAGCTTTTACTTCTCTTTTGCCTTTTTGGGCTTCTTCTTTGCCTTGTGCTTCTTTTTAACCTCCTCTTTAAAAGTAATACTCCCTTCCTTTCTTTTTTGTTTTCAAACTCAATTATTATTGAATTATTATTATCATCTATTATTTACAAATTTGCTTTTTTCGTATCTTCTCCTCTCACACATTTTACCCTTCTGATATTAACTCTCTTTCAACCTTCTCCTTCACTTCATTATTTCCTTCTTTCCAACTCAACTCCTATTTTCCAACTCCAGTATCAATAATTTTATCTTCTCCTTATCCTCTCCTCCCAGAATAATTCTCTTTTTCTCCTATTCTCTTTTTCTTTCGCCTTTTTTTCCTTCTTTTGATTTCTCTCCAACTCTACTACCTATAAATTTATCTTCTTCTGCAATAATCCCCTTCCTTTTTTCTTTCACATAATTATTTCCTTCTTTTGGTTTTTTCCAACTCCACTACCCATCAATTTGTCTCCTATTTCAATAATTACCTTTCTTTTTTTCTCTCATATA
Source organism: Leptopilina clavipes (assembly GCA_001855655.1). NCBI lineage: Eukaryota > Metazoa > Arthropoda > Insecta > Hymenoptera > Figitidae > Leptopilina > Leptopilina clavipes. Next base: position 5,777 of record JUFY01025676.1, on the reverse strand, counting down.
AATATACCCTTCTTTTGATTTTTTCCAACTCCACTACCCATAAATTTGTCTCCTTCTCCAATTGTTCACTTTCTTTTTTCTCCATAGCTCCGTTTCCTTCTCTCTCTCTCTCTTCTATTTTTTATTCTCATTAATTCTTTCTAGACTTCCTTTCAACCTCCTCTTTGCACTCATTACCTTCTTCATTTCTTTTTCATTTTCCAACTCCACTACCTGTATATTTGTTTTCTCCTTTTTCTCCCCTCCTACACGTTTACTCATTGCTCCTTTCTTTTCTTCTCCATTTTTCTACTCCACTACCCACAAATTTATTTTCTCCTGAGTCTCTCCTCCTCCTCTTGCTCCCTTCTTTTCTTCTCCATTTTTTAACTCCACTACCCACAAATTTGGTTTCTTCTTAGTCTCTCCTCCTCCTCTTGCTCCCTTTCTTTTCTTCTCCATTTTCCAACTCCTTCTCCCCCTCTTTTCTTCTCCATTACCCATAAATTTTCCCTTTTCCTTCCTATCTAATTACCACTTCCTCTACTAAATTATCCCACTCCTCTATTTAGATCCAGTAAAGAAATAGTTCATCAAAAATAATCATCACGCATTTTATTTACATTAATCTAAATGTTATTTATTTTTCAAGCGGAAGAAAAAAACGTCGTTATTTATTTTAAAGATACGGTATCGTTCAACCCTCGCAACGAAATTCAGTCATAGATCACAGCTTTTCAAGATGTTGTGGTGAGAGGATGTGTAACCACAGCGAAGGATGACGGGAATGTGCGAGATTGTGGTAAATGGCGAAGGAGGGAAAATGTGAGAGGGGCAGAAGGGGGGGTTTGGGAAGGAGGGACACGAAGAAGGTCGACCAGGAAAGCTGCGGAGTACCAGTAAAAGGGGGGGTTTCGTGAGAGATATCTCCTTATGTCGGATGAGCCAGGACATAAACGTACCATGGCGAAACACGTATATCATATTTTCTTTGCCACTGAAATCGATGAAAACGACCATTCAAGAGTAACCTACTCCTTTCACGTATATACAATATATATACAAGGAAAAAGGAGGGGGTATATGTATATATATAATATAAAGTAACATCAAGTAACATCGTCTATATACGATTTTCTAAAACCTTCCAAGCCACTGCATCCATATCACCTGCAACCGTAAGCAGTTAGCGTTAGCAAAACCTTTGCTGAGTTTTAAGTTACTCTCTTTCGTTCTTCTTTTTTTCTCTTCTTTTTTTTTGAGAGAGAGAGAAATTCAAGAGTTTACATTTCTGTTCTTAGTACCGCATTTTTATTTTCGCTATCAAAGCTGAAATTGTACAAGGATTCCGTTTATGGAAGCATACGCGTATGGCTTAAAATTACATTACATAAAAGTATGTAAAAACAATGGGAGAACATTGTCTTTTGAGGATAAGTAGAAGCATTACTTTCGCAGATGGAAAACTTTTTTTCTACATTATCTCATTTTCAGACAAAAAAAGAAGTATAAAGACACTGCGCAAAATAAAAAAAGTAAAAAATAAAAAAAGTACAAAATACTCTGTGTCTAAATGGAATTTATCATTATGATTAAAAATTCATTTTACCATATTTTTATTAAAAAATTGGTAGGATTCTCTAAATCTGAATTAGTAAAAATTAAGTGAAAAAAAAATTAATAGTAAAATTTAACTAATTCGAAAGCAAAAAGTCAGTCACTAATTTGAAATTAGTTGAAAATTTTACTAATTCTGATGTTTCCTAAATCTTAATTAGTTTTTAACTAATTCTATTTTTAAAGGAGAATTAAAAATTCTTAAATTGCATTTCCATAAAGACCAATCTCATTTCGTGTACAATATTCAAGACATTTACTCAACGGTACAAAGGACGTATATGGGAGTATCACCCCGTACTTGTGATCTCAAGGCAATTATTTTGGGGGGTTAATTTGTTTCACAAATGCAGTGGTGGTAAAGGAGGACAGGAATGGCTGAAATTTCCAAGGAGAATTCACATTCAGGTCATGGTGAATTATTTTACATTATTTGAAAATAACACACATTCTCATGTACTATAATTTTCCTACACTTTAAATTTTAATATCTTTTAATTCAAAAAAAATTTTTTTCACCATTTTTATTTTTCGTCACTATTTTTTTTTCTTTAATCTTTTTTTTTTCTTTCTTTCTTTTTTTGTCTGCCTGATTTTCCGGTACCATTAAAAGAGGGGGCTTTTTCTCTCGGTATATGTGCAAACATGTGTGTTTCTCTTGAACACAATCTCTGTAAAGCTATGTCACGTTACAATGAGCCAATTTGTATAAAGCAGTTCCAAATCTCGACTGCTTTAGGCATCCTTGATTCACGGACGAGTTAACAGTAACTCCGACTCCCAGTGTACGTGGAAAATTAGGTGCATCTGAGCGTACAGATAGTTTATAATATAGGTATGTATATAGTCATTTTTGGTAGAAACTAGTACGAATGTTTGATTGCCAAACCATAAACCGTGGAAGAAATGATGATACCTCAAAATAACTCACGTGTGACATAATATGCAAACATGTGCTAATTAATTTCTCATCATCTGCCTTCATCCTCTAACACGTCTCTTGGCAAAAAAAAAATTCATTTCATTTCCACTAGAAGCGTCAACTGGGGTATTTCCTTACCCCAAACTTAAATTACTTGTAAATCTCCGATTTTGTATGAAAAAAATTATTTATGGTAAATTTTCTGATTTTTTATAACCAAATTACCTAATGTTGACTTTGTTATAAAAAAAACACTTTAATACAGTAAATTTCGTCGCTATTAATTTTTTTCCAACGTATTGCAGAACAAAGGAAAACAAAATTTGATTTTTAGAAATAAATCTCCCAATTTCTGAATACTTTGAAAAAAATAAAAAATCGAACTGAAAAAGTGAATTTTGTTCTCTTTATTATTATAATCAACTTTTTGCATGATGACTTGAAAAAATTACTTTATTCGAAGAAAAATAATGTGACTAAATTATATAGAATTGACGAATGGGGATAATTACAGTAAAGAAAAACTATGTAATTCAGTTTTTCAATGAACAATTATTGGAGAACATGACAAAAAAAATGTATCGGGATAAATAAAAGTTAAGTTAACTGAGTAAATAAAAAGTAAAATAAAATTATAAAACCTTTTGTCACAAAGAAATTAACATTTTTCCTCATAAAATCGTCACGGAAATTTTATCCTATAATTGCATAATTATCGATCGTTAGGAGAATTATTCCCTTAATTATTATTATTCTTTATTTTTATTAATTATTATTTTTCATTATTTATTATTATTTACTATTATTTACTACTGTTTACTAAAAACTAGAAACAATAAACTTTATATTATTATTATACTACTGTTTACTATTATTTTCTAATATTTCTTATTATTCATTAATATTTCTTATTATTTTCTATTGTTTCTTATTACTTACAATTATTTTCTATTATTTCTTATTATTTCTGATTATTTCTGATTACTTTTTATTATATTTCCTATTATTTCTTGTTATTATTATTTTTTTATTATTTCTGATTACTTTTTATTATATTTCTTATTATTTTTTATTATTCTTTTATGAACTCTCTCCCTGTACATTATATCAGAACGTTATAAAATTACTATTCGAGATTATTGGCGCGAGTGAAGAGAAAAAAGGAAAAAAAAAAAGATGGTAATATTTTTGAAGTGCAACTATAGAAACGTATTTGGGAAAATCTCAGTCCTCGCACATTAACTGCAAAGAGAATGCAGAAAATGCATGTAGAAAGTCTCTGGTACTTATATAAGTGCACTAATTGTTGGAACGAATCTCGAGTATGCCGAGTTGCAGTCGGCAGTTTAGGTATGTTAAATCAAATTTATTTCCTCTCTTGCCTCGAGAATAATCACGAGAAAATGTGAACGCAAATAGCCGCCTCCTTTAGCGAATATGAACACAGTTCACATTGTTATTGTCTTTTCAGCATCATCCCCACCGAATATGTTTGCATTTTCTCTTTCCGAAAACTTCACTAAAAAAAAAATAATTCCCGTGGGAAAAAAATTAATTTTTAAATATTTTTCTATTAAAAGATTAAAACAGGAAAAAACAATCTTACCTTCAGGCCTTATATCAAAATGACCTTACTTACAATTGAACTGACCCTTTTGAATATTTACAAAACGATACCTAAATTGGTATCTTAGCAATTTAGTACAATATTCCAATATACAACAATAGAACGTTCAGTACCTCGTCGACAGCATATGTGAACTTACGTAACTGAGATAAAAATTTTCCAAATTTGACTAATAAGTATTAATTTTACATTCTTGGTATTATAAAAATTAATTTTCTGTTGATTCGGGAATAAATGTTATTATATTCTGATCGATTTGTTTTCTATAAAAATATTGGGCGAAAATCTTTGATAAAACGAAAACAATAATATTTTCACGGAAAAATGCTTAATTAAAAGTGAACATTAGGTATGAAAGTTTTCTTCTAGAAATGTGCGCTTCAAATGCCTCAATTAAAATGAAGCGAGAGTTTAAAATCAAGTGGAGAATGCTTGGTGAAATTGTAATTGGATTTTCAAACTGCGTTGACTCACGCTCTGCATTATATTAATTATAACGTCAGTTGCCATGGTTTTATTATAAACATCTGGATTGAATGGTAACGCATACAGATAATACCAAGTACGTTCATATGCCGCATTAATATCGCTTATAAATTCCAATATCCACCAATAATACAGATAATAATTTCAAACATCTAATCGTACAATATTATAATTTTAGGACCAATATTTTTACAAAATTACAAATATACATTACATTACACAAATCGGACATTTTCAGTATTTTACTCCCTATAGTTTCATCTAATTATTATTATATTCTACCATTATCATTTCATGGTAATAATTTACCTTATTTACCAATCCTTTATTACCAAATTCCCAGGGGGGGGGGGGAAAGAATTTTTTTTTTTTATTTGAAAAAATAGTGAAATTATTACTTAATCTCAGCAATAATTATTATCAAAACGAGAGAGAGAATCGATTATGGAGAAAAATGGGGGAAAAAAATTTTCCAATATCGTTTCGGGGTTTAACTATTAAAAAGAAATTTAATACGTGAATAAGTTAAATGGCAATATGCAAATAGAACAATATTTTTAGAGCTAGAAGAAAATTGTATCGCTGAATTTACATAGCAAAATATACGTAAACGGAATATTCTCCCTGTAAAATATAGTAAAAAAAAGCCGATTTTCTTTCATGTGAATTATTATTATTTTTAGAAATAATTTTCCAAAAATGAATTTAACGATTTTTTAAATTTCTTCTACATGAATTTATCCAACTGTCTCAAAAAGTTGTTTATCTTATCTTTTTATTATTTATTGTTTTATTATTTTTATTCTATTATTATTTAACCGTTTATCTGTTCTCTATCTTTATTCAAGTTCACTTAAAGTTTTTATTTAATTTACCTTCAAAATTAAATTGTAATGTAAATATATTTTTATATTTCATCAATTTGTTTGAAGCGAAAAATTCTCTGATCATTTTTATTAACTAATAGAGAATGATTATTATTTTTTATTAATTATTAAATGTAAAATATTAAATATTAAATATTAAATATTAAATATTAAATATTAAATATTAAATATTAAATATTAAATATTAAATATTAAATATTAAATATTAAATATTAAATATTAAATATTAAATATTAAATATTAAATATTAAATATTAAA
>JUFY01025656.1:0-13055 GCA_001855655.1 Leptopilina clavipes | reverse complement strand
GGGGGGGGGTTCAAATTTCATAGAAAAATGTCTTACGTAATTTATGGACGGCCCCTTTTTTACTTATTTGATTGCAAATTTTTTTTAACTTAATTGCTTTGCCATAGGAATGGTTTACATAAAAAATTTAAACATAAAACTCAGAAAATTGTCAAATTAATAATTATTTAAAGTTTAAGCAGAAATCGATTAAATTTTTGACTTAATTATAGAATATTTTTATTACATAATTATTTCTTTATGTTATAGATGTTCTGGGAATTTATTCAACAAGAACAACTACAGTGTACTCGAGATGACTTCAAAATGAGGTGGTTGAACGCTTTGCCGCAAATGTATGAATATTTCTCTTCATATAAGAAGAAATTGTTACCTCCGATTTCAGACGGTAATTATAAAAACTGATATTGCATTATTTTACATAAATTATGTAATAAATAAATTTGAGATTTGCAATGCCCACACTAACTGATTCAAAAGTTTCGAATTTCTAATTCGGTTTGGTTTTCTTTTGGATCAAACTAACCAACTCGAAACGTTTTGAGTCAAGTTTAAATTGATTAGTTTGTGTCAAATATTTGTTAGGCTCGATTTTTCACCTCTAGAACAAATATTATGCAAATCATGCAAATTTTATGTTTTTTTTCAGAACAAGCCACTTTGGAAGTTTTAACAAGCATGACAAGTGCAGCATTCTTTGGAGCCAGAAAGCCCCATGAAAAAAGAGAACGAAATAGTTTCGTTCTCGAAATTTTTTCAGTAAGTAGTAAAAAATAATATCTTTTTTTTGCAATTTTCCACAATACGTAGGTACTAATTACTTTATTAAACTTAAAATAATTTAATTTTATTTATGGATATAAATAAAATTTTAAATAAATGAAATAAACTTATAATCCTAAATAATCATTCTAGGAAAGAACATTGCTCAACACAACTTTACCTGTGGCTACAGATCCACCACGACTGATAGCGATAGGAGATCCACAAAAAGGTGGCCTCCAAGCGCACATTTACGTTGATCAAAGAGCAATGTATACAGGACCTATCGTCGATGCATTGACTCAAATTGTGGCACTTTATTATGTGTTTCACATTGCTCCATCGACGGACTCAAGAGCAGCGTTTGCTTTTATTTTTGGGATCTTAATTCAAGAAGCTGCAGAAAAAGAGTACAAAAGGTACAAATCTGTTCTTAAAGCCTTGGAAACAATTATTAAGAGACCGTAAGACTAGACAAAACCTTAGGTTTGGGGAAAAGTTTGGGATTAAAGACTCGTCGTTTTCAGAGATGTGATAAAAAGTGATCTTTGATTAAAAAACTAATCATGATGTTGTCACGAAATTCGTTATCTTACTGTTTTAAATTATTAATAATATTACTCTATCTTCTGATGAAAAAACATTTTTTCGTTTAGAAATCTACGGATAATAATCGAATTTTCTAAGTGCAATTCTTACTGACACAAAGTAAAACCAAGATAAGCTAAACACGTTTTTAAAGTCTATGGAAACAATTGAAACAACATTTAAGTGGGCAAATTCATTTTTAATTTAAGTTTAACTGCAAATTCAATTGTTATTTCGAATGAAATTATATATTTTTGACTACATGTGTAAAATGTGTTAAAACGCGTAACGTTGGGAATTTTTAATAAATATAAAACTTGTTTTGTTTAAGAGATCTCTGGCCGACTCTCGTTTATATTTTAGAAACTCATGTAAGCAAAGATAATAAACTCTAATTAATAACTATTTTATACGATTTACTTTTTTCCGATCGGAGCATATATTTTAATTATTTCTTTTTTTCAATTACAACTAAAAGTGAATTATTTTTGTAAATTTAAAATTGACGTTTTGAGTATCAATCACTTATTTTCGTTTTTCCATTTGGCTTGCGGGAAATCAAGAAAATGTTATAATTTTTAGGTTAGGATAAATGTCAATTTTTATTTGTGTAACATATATTATTGTTTACAATTGAAAATAAAATTCAATACAACGATGGCACATTATATATTTTTAATCTCTTCGTAATAAACACTAGTATTATTTTATTGGAAAACTGAAAGACGAAAAATAGTAACATATTTTTTTAATAAATTAATAATTAGTTCATTTAACAAACAAAATGTTTAATAGAGATAAATGATAAACACATAAATAATTTGTCTACTATAGAAAACGTTTTAAGTCTCGAATTTAGATCCGGTTTTTTAAATTCCTAAGGTTTAATTTGGCTTATACTTCCACCGATTTTTAAAATAACTTTAAAGCAGCCTTTTCATTTCTGAGTTGTTCAAAATTTTTAAATAATTCCTTAAAGATATAACTTTTGTGATTCCAAATTCTCGTAATAAAATCCTACAAACTGTTGCAGAAAATCAGAAAACGAGTGACAATAAATATCTCACTGGCGACAAATTATTTACACAGTCACTGTAATACATATTATTTATAAAATACTTTTTTTTTAAATTCTCAGGTTATGAAGTATTATTTACTATTTTACTATACTTATTCGTTAAAATACTGAATGCTGAAAAATTCAATTACATATAGCCGTGTCACTTCGATTGAAAAAATTTTTCACGTCGGCAGAACACTGCATGGCAGGGACCGGAACTATTCCTGGCGCGCGATTCAAATTCAAACGCTATTTTTTCAGTTTTATTTAATTAATCATGATTAGAAACCTTTTGTAATGCGTGAAAATTGTTCATTTAAAGTTTAAAGTTAAAAAAAATTAAAATTTTATATAACATTTAAATAAGTTAACGTTTCAATTTAAATAGCGCGCCGCCAATAGTTCGGGTTCCTTCCATGCAGAGTGTGCTGACGACGTGGTAAGTTTTTTCCAATTGGAGTGATTGTCTAGACATTGATTGACACTAATGTCAAAAATATTGCATCACACTTTCAGGTTATATTTTTGGAAAATACATAACTTGAATATGTCAAATTTTGTTCAATTGTCACAAGTAATTAGAAACTTTTATGAGTTGAGTTGATTGGTTCAGAATGGTTTAAACATCTTCAGGTAATGAATAACTTTTAATATATAAGGAATTTTTAATTTTTTTATATAAAGAATATTGTTGAGAGTTTTAAAACAAATTTTTCTTATAATAAGGATATAGCTGCTGATTTCACAACATCATTGCCTGAAATTTAGCACATTTAGTGTGCTGATAATCAGCATGCTTTGTTCCTTAAATTCAGATGCAAAAATCGATTTTAAAATCAGCATAGGCTGTCTAAAAAACGTTGCCTCTTAAAATAAGACCTGTTTTCGGCCTTAAAATAAGACTTTCTTTTTACTGTGTTCATTTGAATCATTTCGAACCGGAGGATTGAAATGGATAGAAGTAATTTATCTGAGTGCATCGCTTGTGCGAGCGTTAATAAATTTCAAATTAAAATTTCTATATTAATGTTAATTTTCTATTGTATATACATTTTTTTTCCTTTTTTTTGTCTAATGTTAAAATGTTTTAAAAAATGTTTAAATTGAAATTAAATATTTCAAACTTTACTAATAGAAAATTTAACCAACTGTAGGTAAATTTTACTGTTTTGCTAGCTGTTACCAATTAAAACTACCGTCTCTAGTAACTACTAGCGAGTAAAACAAGAAAAAAAAATTGAAATTACCGTCTATAGTAACAATTAGTCTGTAAAATTAGGTAAGATTTAAACGACCGATTCTAGTAACTACTAGTAAATAAAACTACCAATTACTACTAGTAATTTAAACTACCGACTTAGTAACTACTAGTGAATAAAACTACCAATTACTACTAGTAATTGAAACTACCGACTGTAGTAACTACTAGTAAATAAAACTACCAATTACTACTAGTAATTTAAAATACCGACTGTAGTAACTACTAGTAAATAAAACTACCAATTGCTACTAGTAATTTAAACTACCGACTGTAGTAACTTCTAGTAAATAAAACTACCAATTGCTACTAGTAATTTAAACTACCGACTGTAGTAACTTCTAGTAAATAAAACTACCAATTACTACTAGTAATTTAAACTACCGACTGTAGTAAATACTAGTTTTAATAAAACTACCAATTACTACTAGTAATTTAAACTACCGACTGTAGTAACTACTAGTAAAAAAACTACCAATTGCTACTAGTAATTTAAACTACCGACTGCAGTAACTACTAGGAAATAAAACTACCAATTGCTACTAGTAATTTAAACTGCCGACTGTAGTAACTACTAGGAAACAAAACTACCAATTGCTACTAGTAATTTAAACTGCCGACTTCAGTAACTACTAGTAAATAAAACTACCAATTGCTACTAGTAATTTAAACTACCGACTGTAGTAACTACTAGTAAGTGAAACAACTTTGTAGTTAATACTTTTTAGTAAAACTACGGTCTATTGTAACTAAAAAAAAGTAAAAATTAGAAATAGTAGTAAAAATTACCATTGATTAAAACTACCGACTGTAATAACTACTAGTCAGTAAAACTTAGAAATAGTAGTAAAAATTACCATTGATTAAAACTACCGACTGTAATAACTACTAGTCAGTAAAACTGCCTGTGATTTGAACTACCGACTGCAGTAACTACTAGTAAGTGAAACTACCTTTAATTAAAACTACTTTCTGTCAACTACTAGTCAGAAAAACTACGAAACATTTAAACGGCAGTATTTACCGTTTCTAGTAAATACTAGTAACTAAAACTACCAATGATTTAAACTACCATCTGTAGTAACTAATAGTAAATGAAGCTACTAATAATTTAAACTATACCATCTACAGTAACTTAATAATTGTAAAATTTCACTGATTTACTGAACGGTTTCGAAAAAGCTAATTAAGACGAAATGAAATGCAAGCAACAAAAAGGAAAAGAAAATTAGAGAGAGAGTGAGTTTTGGAAAATAGTAAACACTGTGATGTGCGGAATTTTTGAAAAACTAAAAAAGCACGGAGCAATTTACCACCTGAATTGAGTTTCTAACGAGGTGGAATAGTAGGCCATTTTGTAAAAGGTACGTTTGCACTTAGTGGGGAGGAAGAGGAGGAGGTTGACTATGTACTGGGGAACGAAATCTGCATATAATATTGATGCAATTTGCCATTAGAATAGCAGCTAGTACAGTCTAGGATGTGGGCTTTATTCTGTATGCAGAACTGAATGGACCGGTTCAATTAGAGAATCATAACTTGTCATGATGGGGTCATCCTGCAGATATGACTATATATATATATATATGTTAATATTACTACTTGGTCAGACCCTTATTCGTGTGTGCGTGTGCCCACTTTTATTACGCTAATCCATCGCCTCGAAATGCAAAACTTCCACGTGGAGTGCGTAATACTATTCCAACTCCCTTTTTCCTGTTCGCATTTTACATTACACATACATATATACACTATATGCACTCATATTCAATCTCGATATTTTAATAAACACAAAAAAAGAAATTTAACCCACAATCAGCAAAATTACACACACGAATCTTTACACAATCTTACACAATCTTTACGAAAAAAAAAACATTTCTTCCTAAATGAAAATAAAAAAAAATTTTAACTATAATAATCGTTGTATTTGTAATAAAATACTATTGTATAGTATACTATTATTATTAATAATACAGGAATGTAAAAATAAATATTTAAGACTATTAAAAAAGAATTTAAAAATTCACAATCAGAGTGAAAAATACTTTTACAATCAAATTCACAAAAAAACCGTCTATTATTTACAACACATGTATGAAGATGTATATTTTATATCGAATCAAAATCTGGGAAAAATTTATTCCACACACAACAAATGTGTGTGTGTATGTGTATATAGGAGAATGATGACCAATGCTCTCGCGCAGTTGAATCGAAAAGTTCGTCGTACGTGTCCATATATTTTAGATTGGATTGAACGATGACTCTTTCATCGATTCGAATCAATGGATCTTATGACTTATAAGCTTTTACGAGTTGAGTTTTATTCATACTGAAAATACACACAGCTTTAATAAAAGTAGAGAATATAATACTTGATAAATTTTTACTTTATCCCAATATAAATCCATACGAAAAAATATTTTTAACTCTCTTTCCACTCTCAATCATAAAAAAAATATCGAAAAAATAATACACAGAAAATAGTGAAATGCCGATTTAAATTGTTAAAATTGTAACTAATTCAGATTTAGAAAGTGTATAGTAATTACTACTGATGTTTAAAACAACTGTCTCTATAGTAAATACTAGTGAGTCAAACTACCGTCTGTAGTAACTAATGGTAATTAAAACTACCGTCTGTAGTAACTAATGGTAATAAAAATTACCTTTCAGTAACTACTGGTCAGTAAAACTATCAATAATTCAAACGATCGTCTGTCAACTAGAAGTAGAAAAATACCAGTAAGTTATACTACCGTCTGTAGTAACTACTAGTAAGTACATTACCTTTAATTGCAACTACCTTTAATTAAAAATACCTTTCATGTAACTAGCAATATAATTAAAACTACCGAAAGGTCAATTATAGTAAGTAAAAATACGAATAATTTCAACTACCGTTTCTAGTAACTACTAGTGAGTTTTTACTCACTATCAAAGATTTATACTACGTTCGAGAGTAACTACAAGTAAGTGAAGCTACCAATAATTAAATATACTATTACTTAAAAATACCGTCTCTATTAGCTACTAGGGAATAAAGATACCATTTTAAACTACCGTCTCTAGTAACTATTAGTGAGTAAAACTGTCAATGATCTAAACTACCGTCGAGAGTAACTACAAATAAGTAAAGCTGCCAATAATTAAAACTACTATTAATAAAAAATACCGTCTCTAGTAGCTAATAGGGAATAAAGCAACCAATTTAAACTATCGTCTCTAGCAACTACTAGAGAGTAAAAAAGTCAATGCTTTATACTACCGTCGAGATAAACTACAAGTAAGTTAAGCTGCCAATAATTAAAACTACTATTAATGAAAAATACCGTCTCTAGTAGCTAATAGGGAATAAAGCCACCAATTTAAACTACCGTCTCTAGTAACTATTAGTGAGTAAAACTGTCAATGCTTTATACTACCGTCGAGAGTAACTACTACTAAGTGAAGCTGACAATAATGAAAACTACTACTAATTAAAAATACTGTCTCTATTAGCTACTAGGGAATAAAGATACCAATTTAAACTACCGTCTCTAGTAACTATTAGTGAGTAAAACTGTCAATGATCTAAACTACCGTCGAGAGTAACTACAAATAAGTAAAGCTGCCAATAATTAAAACTACTATTAATGAAAAATACCGTCTCTAGTAGCTAATAGGGAATAAAGCCACCAATTTAAACTACCGTCTCTAGTAACTACTAGTGAGTAAAACTGTCAATGATCTAAACTACCGTCGAGAGTAACTACAAATAAGTAAAGCTGCCAATAATTAAAACTACTACTAATTAAAAATACCGTTTCTAGTAGCTAATAGGGAATAAAGCAACCAATTTAAACTACCGTCTCTAGTAACTACTAGTGAGTAAAACTGTCAATGATCTAAACTACCGTCGAGAGTAACTGCAACTAAGTGAAGCTGACAATAATGAAAACTACTACTAATTAAAAATACCGTCTCTAGTAGCTACTAGTGAATAAAGCCATCAATTTAAACTACCGTCTCTAGTAACTACTAGTGAGTAAAAAAGTCCATGCTTTATACTACCGTCGAGAGTAACTACAAGTAAGTGAAGCTGCCAATAATTAAAACTATCATTAATTAAAAATACCGTCTCTGGTAGTTACTAGGGAATAAAGCCACCAATTTAAACTACCGTCACTTGTAATTATCAGTCATAAAAACTCCTATTTATTCCGATTAAAATTTTTACTTATTGGTCACATTTTTTTCTTCACTGTTAGTCAATGAAAAATTCGAAAATGATTCTCTCGATGCGAATACATACAACAAAGACATATATGTAATAAGTGCGGACAATATATAAACAGGTCGACATGTTTCAGCACCGCGGTGAAGTGTAATGACAGACTGTATGCTCTCTCGTCTTGTGGGGAGTAAAGAAAGAAAGAAAAAAAATTTTTTTTCAGCAGAGGAAAGAGTTTAAAGCAAAGGATGACTTTCTAGGTGGGATATATATATTGTGTATCGCGATTATCGACGCTCCTTTTGCAAAATAAAGGGTGAAACGCGCACCGTGACGATGTTACTCTTTTATAATGGGGTAATAAACACCGCGGACTGTAAAAACTTATTCTTCAAGATGAAAAATGTAACTATGTACAAAAATAACTCGCGTATGAGGCAAATATAAAATCTCAAATTTTTTCATAGTCGTGAAAAAACCTTAATATTTATTTATTAAACAGTAAAAATTATTTTTTTGATTTCAAATTTTTAGTGGAGTATTTTTTTTCCAGAAAATAAAATGCAACCAAGGAAGCAAAATTGACTGGAATAAATTCACCGCTGAGATAGGTAATTTTTGTCAAATAGGGATTTAACTAGCAAAACTGGACAAAAACTGGCTAAAGTCCTAAAAGGAAATTTCTGTATCTAATTTAAAAACAAACATTTTGAAAAAATCCCCCCTCCCTCTGAGAATTTAATTTCAAAATTTATTTAAAAAAAAAAGATTCGTTTCTTTGTTGTATTGCAGTTTCTTGAAAAAAAAAACTGGAGGTTCAATGTGATTAAGTGCCCGATACTTGAGTAAAACAACCTCTAGTATGAAATTCTAAATAAATTCCAGCGTCACTATAAAGACGTTTATTTTATTAAGCATCGGATATAAAAGCAGAAGGAGGAGAATACTTTTTCAATGAAAATTAATGTTTAAAGGCTTATTTATTAGAATGTAAATTATCGCCTTTTTTCCGTCTTTCTTTTTTTTTGAAAATCAAATGCGCGCCTTGGACCACATCTTCAAGTTATATGAGTGTTTATAATGAAAGTCTTGTGTAGAAATAACTTTACTTTAACCCGGAATTTATTTATTAAAGACTTGTATGTTTCTTCAGCTGCATATAGGGTTATTTTCATTTTATATTTGAATTATTCTCGGAATTATTTACCACACACTTTCGACATTATTTGAACAAGGAAAAAGATTCTTTTTAATATTAATTCCCTTTTTTTATTATTTATTATTTTGTTTTATTTGAGTCAAAGTTACATAAAAAAAAAAAAATTTCGACGCCGATAGAACTTCTTATCGTAAAATTTCGTCGCCAGTAGATTTCTTATCTGTCTCTAAAGAAGGACCGAGGAAAGATTCGTCGCATTAATTGTATTTGCAGGGAAAACAATTCTTTTTAAAGTGGAACGTTATATTGCCTGATAGCATTTTACAATAAATAAGTCATCAAGCAGGTTCACGGCATTTTATTCTTATTATTATTATTATTATAGCGATAACAATATTCCCCAGAGAGAGATTAATTAAACATCAGACAATCTTCCATTTTCAAATATTAAAATTACTTTCAAATTTTTAATATTTTTTATCTGAATACTGAATATTGTAAAATGATAATATTTACACGTATTTCTTTTCAATTCAAAAATATTTTTTTCAAATAAAAAAAACCCCCTCTAGTATTTTAAAAAATAAAAAGAAAATTTTTACCCGCTGTAGAAAAAAACAATAAATAAAAATTCTCAAAATTTTCTAATCTTGCACCAAAAAAAAAATGCAATTGAGTAAAAAAAAAGAATTTACAATTTCTATAATAATAATAATTTTTCTTGATTTTTGTCCTTTTTTGACTCGGTAACTCCTAGAACAAAGTCTAGTATGATGAGGCGTTTCACTTGAACAAATAGTAAAACGTAGGAGATAAAGTTATTTACACATGTGTGCATCAGGTACTCGGATGGTGAGCGCAGATGGGATGAGAGTGAGAGTAGAGAGAGAGCGAGCGAGAGATAAAAAGACAGCGATAGGAGGAGGAGGAGGAGAAGGTGGTAGAGGGGGAAGAGAGATAAAAGATACACAGAAGGAAGATGCTGGGGGCATGCGTCTGTGAGATCTTGGACGATTTATATTTAATCGCACGCATGCGCGCTCTTTAATGGAGCTTACGTCTTGTCAGGACGTTTGTTGATACGACATAACGCGTGTTACGATGATGATGATAATAATAATATAACGGCGAGTGAACGCGACAACGAGGATGTCTATAAGGTACTACTAAATGGGGGAAGGGGGGGAGAGAGGGATTTGGCGTCAGGCACATTAATGGATTTCATTATCGCTTGGACATTATAATGGGGGTCACTCGGGACCCCAGTGGACGTCGCGACGCTCCGGCGTATTTCCCTTTAACGACTGGCAGATGCGAAACTCTCTCTCTCTCTCCACGTGAGATTCTAATTACTATCGTTATCGCTTTCGTAACTTTAACCTATTTAATAAGCGCAATCTCGCTCGCAATGGCACAAAACACATCTTTTCCCAATGTTTCCCCTTTTTTTCCCCAACAAACAATTTTCCATTCTTTGAATTAAAAAAATTTTTTCTATTTACAAATAATTCATTTCTTAAAAAAGCGGAAAATTAATTAATTAATAATTCTTCCAAAGAAGGATTAATTTCCCTTTCTTTGAATTAAAAATATTTTTTCTATATACAAACGGAAAATTACTTAATTAATAATTCTTCCAAAGAAGGATTAATTTCCCTTTCTTTGAATTAAAAATATTTCTTCTATATACAAACAATTCATTATTCCAAAAAAAAGGAAAATTAATTAATTAATCATTCTGACAAATAAGGATTAATTCTCCTTTCTTTTGCGTTTCGAATATTTTTCCTACAAAAAATACCCCCTTCTCTGAATTAAAAATATTTTTTCTATTTTCCATTTGTACTTTTTTACAAAAAATTTCTCATTCTTTGAATTAAAAATATTTTTAATATTTAAATATTTTTAAGCGAGGGGCAAAAAAATTTTGAACGAAATGAAAAAAATGTTTGAACCTTATAGAAGGGGAAATTAATATTTTGAAGAATTATTCATTAATTTTCCATTTTTGAAAAATTTATTCAAATGGAAAAAATATTTTTCATTCAAAGAAGGGAAAATTGTTGTAGGAAAAAATTCGTGACGCAAAAAAAGGAGAAATTAATACCTTTTTGGAAGAATTATGAATTAATTAATTAATTTTCCTCTTTTTGGAAATAGAAAATAGAAAAAAAAAATTTTCCACTTGCAAAGAATACAATTTCCAAAAAAAGAAAAAAAAATTAATAATTCTTCAAAATGAAGGAATAATTTTACAAATTGAAAAATTTTCCAAATTAATGAAAAATATTTCACTCATCTGAATATTAATTTCAGGGACATTAGCGCCATAAGAAAGTTTTGGAAAATTGAAATAATTATGAAATAATGGCAGAACAAACTCGATTAAAAGTTTATTCAAAAAAAAAAAGTTTAATCAAGAAGGAAAATGTTCTTCGCTTGTCTTTTAATAAGATGCCAAGATTGGTTTTTATGTATAGCGAGATATAGCGTGATCATGCGCTTTTTTTAGAAAAAAAAAAACATTAAATGTTTATTATGATCGATTTTTTAACAACTTTAATTACAAATAACAGTGAGACATTGATTAATGACTTTATTTTCAAAAAGTCTATATCGGAAACTTTTATAAGTTTAGTCAATAAAAGAATTAATTAATAATTAAAAAAGACAATTAATTATTTTTTTTTGTTCCGTATATACTGGGTAATAACAAAAGTATATCATTATTAAAAAAAATACGCATTAATATTAAAATGGAATATAAATTTTAATTATTTGCAAGAATGGAATAATTTTTAAATTAAAATAAAAAAAAATTAATAAAAATTGATAAAAATTGATAAAAATTTACAAGAAAATTAATTCTTAATTAAATATGACAATTATCGAATAGCGAAGATTTTATTTAAAATTTATTTCCATTTGAAAAGGAAATATCTTTTATAATTATATATTTGAAGATATATATACAAAATATATATATAAATTTTTTTTATTTAATAAACCAAAACCTGTTTTCAGCAAAATCATCATTTGAATTATGCATAAAAATTCCAGAAAATTCACATGATTAATAGGTACATTTTTGCATAAAAAATACATTTTCAATCGAATATAATATTTATATAATCAAATGTTAAAAAAAAGGTATATACTTTATTTATTCAGACACGATTCAAATGTGTCAATAAAACATTTTTAATTCCATCAATGTCGCTTTGTCAGCTTTTTTTCTCTTGTATTAATTCAACACTGTATTGTATTATAAATAGTAATACCTTACCACGATTGTAAATTATTACGGTAATCTTTTTAAATCCATGCTAAGCGAAAAGTAACTAAAAATAGTTTAAAAAAAAAAATTACTACCAAATTACATTCCAAAAAAACTAGTTTCACCGTTTTTTTACAATTCGTTTACATATTAACTACTTTATACATTTTATTTATTGTTTTAATTATTTTACACAAAATTTGATAATTTTCGACAAAAATTTATTCATTTTATTTGAATGTTATATATTTAAAAAATATAATTTATAAAAAATATTTTAATAGGCTTTACTATATTCTGTATTTTAATTATCTTAATTATTTAATAAGCGTCTAATGATTTTAATTATTTATATACACACACACAGTTTAGTAAATTTTAATTATTTTACCCAGGGCATAATAATTTCAATTATTTAGTACAGTTTAATGATTTTAATGATGTTATATGATTTAATGTATTTAATATTTAATATTTATTATTTATTATTTAATATTTATTATTTAATATTCAATAATTTTAATAAATTTATATATACTTTAATTTTCCTAATTATATTAAAACAAGCATCAATAGTTGCCAACGACCTATTATTATCAATTTTTATTATTTTAATTTACTTTCATAGAAGTTATTTTAATATTATCGTAATTAATTTTTTCAAATTAAAAAAAAATTTACATTCAAATTGAAAACTTATAAATTAATTTAAATTAACATATTAATTATTATTAT